>JAUMJK010000781.1:752500-802500 GCA_033558105.1 Coccyzus lansbergi | reverse complement strand
ATGTTAAAGTTATTTGTTCTTGTCAATAAACTAAACTTTACTGTGACCCTATATTTTTATTATGCCACGTGCATTTTAAGATAGGATGTTATTGCTTGGACTTCTACTGAGCACTGTAAATATTTTTTGAGGGTGTAGGAAGGAAATATTCCCAGAATCGGTACTGTGAGCCTCCCAGCACAAGGCAGCTAATTTTTAGGGGCTGTGGAAAGTACTAGTCCCTTTCTGTTGTCATGTGGTTTTGAGTTGTAACACCTTGCTGGCTTGAAGTAAGTACCCTGATCAATTTGTCTTCTGAGCTGAGGTTTCCTTGTAGGGGTAGAAATGAAATGTAGTGAGGGGTGAATTCACTTTTGAGACCTGCCATTCCTCCACCCAATTATTATTTCTAGATGTCCAGCAATGTAGCAGCATACTTTACGAGTGCATAAGACAATGGTTGTCCCTGGGAGGTGGCAGTAGCAGCCACACAAATGCAGTGGAAGCAATGCACAGCTAGCATAACTGGCATTGCTAGACTGTGTGCCAAACTGAGATCTCAAAATACATTTCCTTATCCCCATTTCGCTGATGGGAGACTGAGGCACAGAGAGATTTTTGCAAGCTCTACAAGCTCACAGACACCTAGGAATAATAATTTTAAAAATGCTCTT
The DNA here is from genome assembly GCA_033558105.1 of Coccyzus lansbergi. Classification (NCBI taxonomy): domain Eukaryota; kingdom Metazoa; phylum Chordata; class Aves; order Cuculiformes; family Coccyzidae; genus Coccyzus; species Coccyzus lansbergi. The sequence continues at coordinate 801,847 of JAUMJK010000781.1, read as the reverse complement.
CAAACTTTTCAGCCATCTGTGCAGACTTTCGGTGTAATTTCCCAATTGAAAAAATAATGGCCATCTTCCCTTGGAAGAGTTTTAACACCACCTAGTTCTTCCTACCTTTTGAACAGACTTGACATTTGGCAGAGAAGTGATCAAGGGTATATGTTCTGGCATTCCCACAAAAGCACATCTAAAGTTGGTTGAGTTACAAGCATTTGGAAAAAAATAATCAGTCTACACAAGCTCAGGAGGCATTTAAATCTCTCTAAATTTCATGAAGATTCCACTTACGCTGGGCATAGATCCAGCTTGGATGCTCCATGGTTGCTACTATGAAAGCTTCAGGTAGTGCCAGGTACAGAGAGTAGGCTGAAAAACCGAGCAGTGAAGAGATTGTCCTTCATAACCTCCAGGAGCTGTCCCTGTCTCTCTCCAACAGGACTGGGCACTGGGGGGATGGAAGCTGCTTAATTTGCTTGCATGGGGTATCAAGAGATGGGCGGTTGGAGAATGCTTGCTGCAAGAGAGAGCCTGGAGTAGGGTTAAGTGGGTCAAATCTAGGAATAGTGCAAAACACTTACGTCACAGCCGCCACATCCTAATATGTCATGTAATCTCTTTCTTCATGCATTTCTGCCTAAGTCAGTAAAGTCTGGTTCACTGGAAGAAACTTTTCCCTAGATCCTGAAACAAAACCTGAGGTATCAGTCTTGTCATATGTTTCTTGTGAGGAAATATTCTGGAAAGTAAAATTGACCACATGTTGCTCCATGTGCACCCTGACACATTAGTATTACTACATTTTTTTCTGTTTGCTTTGTGTAGTGTGCTTCAGGGTTTCATTTGCTGATGATCCACATAACCCTAAGTAGGACACCACATACTATTTCAGAGTTCATTTCATTTTGTTTTCTTTAAGAAAAATAAACTAGGAAAGCCCACAAGTGTTTCTGTAAAGACAAAAGCCTAAATTAATAAAACATTAAAACATATTTCAAAATCCTGAAGAAAACAATTCCAAGGCACCTCCAGAGCAAGTTAAATCTCTGTATTGCCTCAGGCAGTCATCCCATGGAAAACCCACAATGAGGTGATGAGATAATGATAACAGGGGCTGAATGAGGCACAAGTGAGTGGAACTAGAACAGCTCAGAAAGTTTCAATACACTTTCCCTAGTGTAAATATTTCTCATTATGGAACTTCAATAGTGAACTTTTGGTATACTGTGTGCACATGAATGTATTTCACATTCAATAGCTATAGAATAATATACGAATAACATATGTATGAATCTACATCTGGTCATCTATGGTAGGTCAGGCCAATGGTATAAAAAAAATGCAACTTCCAAAACATAACACTCCAGGGTTGGGACACTGTTTTCATTATTATATCACATCAGCCAACAGGGGTAAATTCTGGGCTTTAAAACTGCAGAAATGTCCTTGTAAGATATCAGAGCAGGATAAGATTTCCTCTGAGCTTTCAAGGGCAAAGGAGAGCTTTCAGCAGGGAAAAAAGATCCACAAGGCTACTAAAGTAGTACTGGAGGTCATATTTTCTGAAGATACTTTGTCTGGGGAGCCTCATCCTGCAGTTGAAATCGTGTGGTGAAAGCTGGCGTGACTGAGAGATCCCACTCAAGTCAACAAAGTTAAAGTATGGCTGTGAGTTCCTGCTCACCTGGTTGTGATTGTTGAATTAATTGGGCAGAAGGCAACAAAGAGCACTGGTCTTCAGGAGAGGTGCTCTGGACTCCCAGGTACTTCCAGTTCATAATGCAGCAAAATCTTCCTGAAGTGCCTGAATCAGATAGCAGAAAATCTGGGGGATAGCAGTATGAAATATGCTGCCCCTTTCCCTCCTAGAGTTGAAAGAAAAATATTTAAGCTACTGAAATAAAAACATGAGTTGTCATTAAAATTTGTGGAGTATGTATTTATTCCCTATAAAAAGTTAGAATTGGACATTGCAAGGCTGCTCCATTAAAAAAATTGCCTCTTCTCTTGGTACTCAGCATTTTTCTTCATGGGACTTTTCCATCAAAGCCTTGAAGTACATTATTTAAAAAACCCATTCCCTGCCATTTCCCTACAAGTAACTGAAAACCATTTGGGTTTCACTCCCTGGGAGAAATTTGAAGCACTTCACTATAGGGTAAAGAGCTTCTGATATCTCCTGGGGACTTTTAGGAGCAACAGTAATGGAAACCTCAAGGAGAATCTATAAGTTAGTTTGCTGAACATCCAGTCCATTTCTTTCCAGACTATTCTGCCTGCTCCATGAACAGTCCTGCTTTAACCAGCCCCCATGACTCCAGATGGAGCTTGTCTTGCCATGTTTTCTATTCAGAATTTGAATAGACAAAGCTAGAAGGTTCAAATCCCGACATACAAAGGCATCATACAGTTTAAGTTACAGTATATAATATTTTGGTGCTTTGCCCTGCCACTGAACACACAGCCTTGCAGTAGGTCCTCTGGTTACTCACACAACACAAGGAGAGTGCTCACTGTCTTGGAGGGTTAGAGCCTCCATCTCCATACAGAAGCAATCAATTATGTAAATGCTTAGGGAAAGAGGAAATGCCTTCAGGCTTTAGATATTCTGGGCACCAAGATTAGGTGACAGAAGAATCACAATTGGATCGAGTTGCTTGGATCACAATTTTGGGTGCAATGAAACCCTTTGAGGATTCTCTCTGGACAGTGAGTGGCTTTTATTCCCATGGGACCTCACTAACTTCTGAAAATCTCCACCTTCTTCCTTTTCCCTCAGCCCCATCAGTGGCACATGCCTTGGCACAAGGAATGAAAGAGGTCCCTTCATTAAGCTAAAGACTCTTTCTCCCCTACTACCTCCTCAGTCCTGGTAGCCCAAGATTCTGTGCTCCTTTAACTTGTGTTTCCCCATCTACTGTCTTCATTCTCAGTAGCTGCATCTCTGTCTGATGCTGTCCACATCGGAGCCATTTATCTCGATAAGATGGCTAATTCGCCTTGTCTGGTAGATCAGAAGTGCTAGTCAGGATCTCTGTGACACCTATATGAATTCAGATTGAACTGATTTTTAGAAGCAGAAGGAGCATTTTACGTGAAATCTTTAGGGGTTTCAGGTTTGTTGCCTAAATCACTGTGTGGCTAATTTACATTGCAATATATAGGATCTCATTTTGTGGGTCTGCATATGGTTTGTGTAGACATTGGTGTTACTAGCACTTGCTAAAATAAAAAGGATACTTCTCTGGATGACCCTTTCACTATGAAAGCTAGAAATAGGGAAAAAGAAACCCATAGGAATTGTTTTAATGAGGTTTCTTTTTTTTCTTTTTTCATTTTCACAAAAAGCACGGTGAACTCCAGCAACAGAGGCAGGGTTGATGTCAATGGCTGCCTGCATTTGTCATGTCCCCTTGAACTCTGAGACAAGTAAATGTCAGTAACTACTGCAAAACCTGCAAAAAAACCCACTGAAAATGCTTTGGCCAGAGATTAGGCATAGTTTTTACCAAGTCTGAAAAAATTCTTAGCAATTATTTTATTTGTTGAAATGCTCAGCATCCATTTTATCAGTCAATCTTTAGACTTCTCTGATGAGCAAAGGAAATAAATGTAACTCACCTTCTGGAAAGAGAGTAAGTAAAGAACTGATCAACACAGAAAAAGCAGCAATAGGGGAGGTCAAGTCTGGATTTAAGAGCTTCAGCCTCAAACTCAGCCTTAAATTCATCCTCTCTGAAATGTTCTTAACATCAAGTATCACACAACCTGATAATCTCAAATTTTATTATTATAGTCATGCCTTCTAATGGCATGATTTTTACATTTGTTTGCCCTGTTTTCTCATCGAGTATGCAGATAGAACTTAATTACCACCCTGATACAAACCCCAACCCAATTCTAAATATTAGAAGACAAATCTTAGAAGTGCGAGGACAAAAAAAGTGCTCACTGTTGTTACGGTCATCTGTGGTATTTCTGTCTTGCTATCCGTTGTTAGGAAGTAGATACACAGACATTCATCAGAATGGTCATGAATGTTGATGCTAGGACAGTGATCATGCTGCACAAACCAAGAAGCATTTTACATCTTTTGCAGTGTCAGTACATATGGTCTTAATAACTCAAAACAACATTTGAGCCCAACCAGGCCTCACAGCTCTGTTTCTATCCATGTTTTCTCATGTTGATTTTTTATTTAATATGGTTCTGATTGAACTACTTTGCAATGAGGAGGCAGCCAAAACCCTAAAAGAGATAAGCATTCATTTGGTTGGACCTTATTTCTAGTGTAATTTGTAGTGCATCCTACAATACCTTGAGTCCATAGTTTCCACCTTTTTGCATTCACTTCCCACTTATGCTCCAGGTCTTTATTTAATCCTTCTTTCTAGCTTTGACCCATTAACTATTATGCCCTGCCAGCATGTAGCTAACTGGCCAGGTAATCACATCAAGGTTCTAGTTAAATTTTGATGTGAGTATAGTAAGTGGCGTGATTTTAGACAAGACTGTGCTCATGTAAGAGCCTGTTAGGATGGAGGCAGAGGTGAGGAGCAAAGTAGTGGGTGTCCAGGTTGAGAAATACACTAGAAATATGAAGACCTCTTCCTGCAAGGTAGAGAAAGGAACCTCAATCTTCCACCTACACTTGATGGGAGGCATTTGAGTAAGTTGCATCAGGCCAGCAAGAACAAAGACAATCTAAATTTTAAGCTGAAGGCAGTGAGATACAGGAAGACCATTGGCTTTGAACAGGCTTCAGTTTAAGTTGTAATTAAAATATATGGAGAAGATATTATCTGGTTTTTGTCTTAAGCTTGGGCCACTGGACAGACTAGAAGTTAAAACTCACTACAGCTGAGTAAGTGGTCAAACCCTTTTTCTCCTCAGAGTGTAACTACAGGCAGGAGGGATATCCAGGTTATGACTGATGGCATCATGTCCTTTGCTGTGGAGGGGATCTGGTATATAAAGAAGTTTGATTTGCATCAGCTAAGGTATCTTAGTTTGGGTCTCTTTGCTTTGCTTCTCTCTTAGTCCTCTACATGGCATTGATGTCCTCTATATGGACACAACAGACACTTTAAGTGGAGGAATAGTATAACAAGTTAACAAATTGCATGTTCATGTTAAGTCCTTAAAAAGGAAAGGAACAGATCAGGATTGGCATTATAGCTGTTGTGGATTAATATTTAAGCATACAACCCTCCTTGCAGCCTGTCATACTGTTATCTGCAACACTGTCCTCCATCAAAACCCTCTTTAAAGCTTGCTTCTACCATTGACACTTCCACTCAATCAGGGCAGCAGTGAAGCTGGATGAGCTGTCTTGCAGGATACTACCCCCAGGATGAAGGGCTGGCCATGACTGCAGATATACCCTCTCCCTCTCTCTCTGGCTGCTGCAAAGTAGGTGTAGCTGAAGCAGAGCATCTCACATGCTGGATGGAACAAAAGTATCATGTGGGCAATTCTGGCAATTCTTCACATAAATCCAGCAGGAGTGTGAACATTTGAGAGGAGGTTTGTAGTGTTCCGTATGTGGTATCCCAGGTTCCTCAATGATTTATCCTGTCTTTTGCTCCCCCATCTACGTCTAAAGCAGAATCTGCACTCAGTGACCCACCTCACCAAGAATTCTGCTTTTGTTTGTAGTTCAGCCTATGCAATTCAAAACACTGATGTGTCACAACTGGAAAAGCCTGCCAGAGTTCTCTTGTGATTCCTGCCAAAAGTCAGACAGGAAAAGAAATTATTCTTGTCTGGAGGTGAATCTTTCCTGTTCGCCTCATAGAGTTGGATTCACTCATAAGCATTCAACCATCAGGAGGGAGGAAAAAACCCCCTTGGTTAGATTCTGGAAAGCCCTTACTAAGGACTCCTCAGGATTTTCCAGATCACGAATTAAAACAACCATATCATTTTCTTGATATCAACTGCTGATACAAAGGGTCTGAACACATATATGTGTGTTTGTGTGTGAAATCCGACAGTCTAAGTATGATGTAATTTAGGTATTTTGGCACAGTAAAATGAAGCGGAATTACTTTTCCTATTATCTTCCCAAAGTTATTGAAAATTATATTAAATACATTCTCTGTGGAAAAAAATCAAGGTTTTTTTTTAAATGCAATTTCTTTGGCAGTTTATTCATTCATTATTCATCCACTCTCACATTGCTAAGGTTTTCTATTACGAAACATTCTGTGAAAAAAATGAACAAAAAAAGTATACTACTTCTTTAAAATATATTGCAAGAATCCTCATTTCCAGATTTTTATTGCAGCACTAGCTGGTATTCTTGCATGCAGTTTTGTAATTTATTCTGAACATTCCACTTAAACCTTTTTTCAATAGCATGATTTTATTAGAGTCAGCTCACTGGACTTTCCCAAAAAGGTATTTAAGATCAAATAAAACCAGTGCTTGGAAAAATATCATTACAATATGAAAGCAGTTACAAAAACATTAGTACTGCAAAGTTTTATTTCAAATGGCTGAGCCTGCTGTACCCCAGGTTATTGCACTTCTACTTCCTCAGACACACTCACTGGAGAAATGGGAAAAACTGTCATCTTAGCAGTTTCTACCTGTTTCTCAAAAAGAAAGCACCCAATTTATAGGGAGGCAGCATTTTTTTTCCAGCACCACCATTAAGAAGAACAGCAAGCCATCCTTTGTTCCCACTTTCCTTGTCCATGCAGAGGATTGCTCCCCTTATGACTTGGTGAGTGACTATCTCCAAGGAACTCAGCAATTCCCCAGGGTGATTTAATTTGGGCAAAATGGTTGATTCAGTGACTTCGAAGTGTAGCTTGGCAAGCACAGCCAATCTGCTGCTGATAGCAACAAAAATAGTTCATTTAAGAACTGCATGCAGGCTGATATTACCCAAACTTAATACAAGACGGTGCTGTAGCACCACGTCCAATATTAACCAGTAATCACCAGCATCAGTCCCTTCTGGGATCACAGCCAATGGCCAGTGCTGCAGCACTGGAGTCAGCCGCTCTTTTCCCTCCAGCCTGAGTAGGATCGAGCCATGACTGAACCAGCCAAGAGCCTGTCTGTCCCTCATTTCCCAAAGAACCGAGTCCAGACTTCCAAGGCAGAATCAGCCTAGGCAGATCCATGACCTGGAAAAGACTGCACAACTTGCATTTGCCATTCAACTTCACAGCCAGGCATTTAGGGCAAATATTTTCCTTCTTCAGTTGTTGCAATCATCAGGAAGGGGGTGATTGTCAGCTGGCACTGGTGGACCTAGAGTCCACCAGCTAGTTTTGTTTGGTATTTTTAAATTTCATAGGATGTGTTTTAAAAGAGGTCTTTTGGGGGATTCTTCCTTCTTGTAACCTCCCTTTAAAAACAGGCAGTGGCCAATAAAAAAAAATACGTAAACAAGTCCGGTAAAATCTAATCTATAGTACAGGTTAAAATGAAGAAGTAAAAAAAAAAAAAGAAATCTTAATTGCTATATCATCAGATTCTCTGATACAGTATTTTATTTTATATTTATTGTATTTGATCATTTATATTTATTTCTTAGGACAAATCTGAGAAGAAAGTAGCCATTTGAGTAGTATTCCCTGGAAGCAAGTTGTGTACCCCTTTTCCCAACCCTTTTCTAGGTTATTTTTTCCAAGCACTCTGTGCAGCAAAGCAGCAGCAGCAGACTTAAGTTTGAAGGCTAGGTGTTATGTGTGGACTTTTAAATCCTCTTTTAAAATTGCAAGTTACTGTTCACATTACTTTTCTAAGTAGAAATATGCTTAAAAAGTAAAGTCTTTATTGCTTCTTAAAAGGCGTAGTGCTCTGTGATAAATTCTCATATTTTGACTGTTAATATGTTTGAATGAAAATTATTTATACATTTTGGTGAGGTTGAATGGTTTTCATTTGATTGCTGCCTCTGGAAATGAAAGCAGAGTAGCAGGAAATTTACATGTCATGCTGTGATGTATATCCAGATTATGAGCTGATTGTGCAGCAGATGAACACCAAGTAAAATCATTTGCATCAAACTGTGACAACTGCAATTCCTGACAAGGCCTCTTAGTTTTTTGGGCTATTATCATTGTACAAGAATATAATCTATTGACAGCAGGGCTGTTTAATACATTTAAAGGCAGACAGTGGAAGAAATCTTAACTGTTTTCATTCACCACTGCACAAGGGTGCAGATCAAAAGTGAATTATATTTAAAAATATGCATGTATGATGATAAGATGCATGACATTCATCAACCTGTTTAGTCATGGTTAAGCTGCGATGGTGAAGATCCAATATTACTGCCATATGTGGTCTGAAATAGAGACGTGAGACTGAAAATTATATTATTGCCCAGTAGAAGTGAATAAACAAGGGAAGACATTCTTTCTTAATCTTTCTTAACATTTCTTGCTGAATTAAATTCTGCTCTTTTGTAGAAGTATTTTGTCTTAACTTCAGCTAAGCAAATTTTAGCTTTGTAAATCCCTTTTCTGTGGCAAAAGCATCCCTGTTTTTTTCCATAATAACAGAAAAAGAGTTACCTTTGCAGGACTTGTGGCTCTGGATCAGGATCTAAATAAACATTTATGTATTATATTTCCTATGTCAGGTATGAACTTTAAAAATATTGGCCTAAATTAATTAAGGTAGTAGAAAGGAGAACTAAGGGACAAGCTATTTAATTCTTTAAAAAATAATATTTTTGTGCTCTTTACAAAACGCTGCGATTCTCTCCAAGGTCCAGGGCAAGTTCCTGATATACTTGCATTTTGGAGCATTTTAATGTGAAAAATGTTCTCAACCCATTAATCACAGCAGTCAAAAGGTGGACAAAGCCCTGAAAGAAAGCTCCCCAATAACTTCAGTCTGTGCGTGCACTGCAAGCTAGTGAGAAACACTGATGGTGATGCACAGTCTCCATCAGGAAAGGACTTGCCACAAGTTGCCTTCAGGGATGTGTTGGTGACTGTAGTCCCACAACTGACTGATGGGATGTATGTGGGAATCTTGCCAGGAGGTAGGTTTTAAAAGGTCTTATTAATTGACTTAATCCACCCAGGGAAAAGAGGAGAGTAGGGCCACGTCCTTGCTAAGCTGCTCAGGTGGAAGGTAGCTGTGCCAGAAGCAAGCAATGTCCCCAGTAAAAAAAGAGGAACCCCTGTGAGGAAAGCGAAGCTCAGCTGCAACCCAACCAGTGCCATGTGGATTGGAACAATTTTCAGGCATGTGTACAAGCTGGGTGCTTTCAGGTGAGCACACTCAGAATAAAAATTGTAGTGCAGAAAGACTTCAGCAATATCAGCAAGGACTGCAGACTGCATGGTAGCCCTTGTTCTTTGACTAACCCGTTATCCCAAGCTAAAGAGCTTGAATCTGAACAAAAGCAGCTTTGCTGCAACTTGATTCAGCCTGGCTTGTCTCAGTGCTACGCTGTGCCACACCATTCACCTAACTCAAGGCAGAGCTCCCTCCAGTATCTCCGGAAGCCCATATTGTCTCTGTGGAGCTCCAGCATACAGCACTCACCTGGGGAGGAGGCAATGGTCACCCCTCAGGAAAGGCTGTGTCCACTAGGGACAGCGCAGGGCTCTGGGGAGCACCAAGACCCACAGGCAGACACATTTTAGCACAGAGAGAAGAATTTCAGAATATTTGTATTGTTATTAGCTCCAGCATTAAGAATAAAAGTGATGGAACAATTAAAAAGTGCTAGCCTTTAAAAATTGCTTTCTTGAATTTTGCTTGCAGTCAGCAGGTCTAACATTTTTTTCCCTCAGGTAAAACAAGGATTTGATGCAGGCATGTCTACAGATGCTGGAGGTATTTTGGAAAATCAAGAAAATTACTATTTCTGAGATGCTCAATAAAATCACAAAAGTTGAAACTGTAATACTATGCACACAGTAATGGCAGGAGATTCCCAGATGCAATGGCTGGATATACCAAACTTTTCATTAGCAAACTACTGTGTTAGAAAATGAAGCAAAGATGAAGGTCTGAGAACTCTTGCATTCTTTTTTTCCCTCCACTTTTGACTTGTGTGAGGCAATAGCAGTCAACTAAGCTAACTTTTTGTCAGTCCCTTAATGATAAAAGGGGAAATATGCAGTATTTCTTACCTCCCACAGCTGTCAGCAGGGTTGATTAATGTTGACAAAGGCATTTCTGGTGTGATATGTAAGGAGAAGTTGCTCTCTAGCCACCTCAGTCCAGATTCCCATCGGTAGTCCATTCCTGCCTTTGCTTGCACTTTCTGTGAAGTGAAGTGGGCTTTGAAGATCCCAGTGGGATGCTGCAAGCTGTAAAAATGATTAGAAATAAAAAAAAAAAAAAAAAAAAGGTTTTAGTGACTTTGCAGGGAGGCCAACAATAATGCAAATGTAGTTTTCTCTTTAGATGGAGACAAAAAACCAGGACATGCTCCTAATGATTATTCCGGCCACTGTGCAAGTCCATTATGATTAACGCCAGTTTTGCTTCACCAAACACTCCAAATACATGCAGGGTTTCATGTTCTGCTGTGCAGTCTTTAAGATAATGATAAAAAGGGGTCATTTCCATAGAAGGGTGTATCATTCGTGCTTCATAAAAACAGAAAAAAATCTGACTGGGGTAAGAAAATTTCATTTCAGCAACAGAGAAAAACATGCATAAATGAGCAAGGAGAACTGGATTTTGTATCATTCAAAAACCAGATAGTCTTCTCATGCATTATCTACCCTCATCCTGAAAATGTTTTATCACCAGCAAATGCCATATTTTCTTCCTGGTACCAAACAACATTTCTTCTATTGTTAATGCTTTCTTTGGTGGTCAGGGGATATAAAGTTTCTGTTTCTAATACCATCATATTACACCCCTACTTCTATAACAAAAAGCATGAGAACACCAGCCACTGTCTCATTCTCATTACAAAGTGTGAAAAAGCTCACATTGCTGCATCTAAGTAACTTGAGTGACCCACAACTTGTGGTTCCAATATTCAGCCAATGGTGGACATAGGTTTCCACAGGTAACAATTACCATTATAGGACTCTCCTGAGACCAGATTTCAGCTCTATGTGTTAGGAAGATCACATACACAGAATGGGAAGCCTCTAGACTCAAAGACAAATATTTAATCACGACTGTGCTTTTCCTTTTCCCTAATACTTGATTTGTTGCCTTACTTCTGCCACTGGAGAAAAGGGCATCCAACTAGTCCCACCTTTTGTGCCCTTCATTAGCATGACCTGAGCACTGGTGGGAGCTAAAACCTACTGTGAGGTTGCAATGCTCTAGAACATTTCCATCTCCTGAATGGCAGTTTACTGCATGTTCCTTTATTTTGACATTGGAGAGGTTGCTGCATTTGGTAAGGCAGCTAAATACTAACCAATTGGGGGTCTTTCAAATGTCAGCGTAGCACTAATATGAAATCAAACCTGTTTTTATTAGATACTCCTGATCCACCAGAGAAAACCTACAGATTAAAAAGTTATCAGGTTTATGATGTCGTCCTTTTTGGAGCTGAGGAGCAGCTGTTGCTACATAACAGCTCTGAGCATGATGAACATTTTGGGAGAAGGGGTAATTTTTAAATAAAAAAGAATGTAACTATTCTGGAAGAAAATCTGGCCACAAACTTCATTTGACATGTGTAATAGACTGTGATAGTTTTTTGGGGACTGCACGATGCAAAGTAAAACGAAGCTGGTAATAAGCAACTTGGCATTTATTCTTTATGTAGGAATATTTGTTCCTCAAAGTCAGACTATGTGGAATATTAGCATTTGAATAAATTATTCAACACTTTCTAGAGAACGCAAGGGGAAAAAATCTTTTCAGCATTATAACATGACAATCTACAGGGTAGTAGAAAAAGAAGGCTGTCATTTTTTCTTCAATTACAAAAGGCAAATATTTATTATTTATAAGTATTCGCCTTGTATAGGCTTAAATGTTATTTATGAACCTGTTGCATAGTGATTTTCAATGTAACTCATTATTTTTAGCCTTAGGGTGTTGTAAAGGAGCATGGATATATTTAATGACACTCTGCTAGTCAGCGCAATTACACTGTAATCATTATGTAAAATGTGCTATTAATTAAACCAATTTCTAGTTAGAACATTCTCTTCTGCAGGGCTTAATCTTAATCTCTGGCAATCTTTCTCTCTGTTTTTCACCCATTAATTATATGATTACTTTTTAAGCTATATATGATAAAATATGTTTTTATTTTTAAGCTTAATATGCTCAATTAGCTGTATTTGTCATGCAATTTGCCTGAATTATTGAAAAGGCTTTATTTGCCAAACAAAAGAAAAGAAAAAAGAAACATAAGATCAGTCAGTTATCTGTAGTGAACAGTAGTTTGATGGTTGGCAATTGTTTCTAATATTCTCTTTAGATGTTGCATGCCTGAATTTAATTTTCAGTTCAGAACCATCTCCTCTTCTGTCTTCCCCTTTTACTCTAACTACCACACAGAAATCTGTACCTGTTTTTAAATGCTTCATTTATACACAAAGGCAAATGTGCAAATGTCAGTGTTTCCTCCCAGTGGACTGGCTTTTTATGTTAATGTTTTGTTAAAAGAAATGTAGTTATAGTAAAGCATTGCTCAGTCTTAATGTAGTTGACATGAACACCAACCAAATAATTACTCTTAAGGTGTTATGGTATTTTGCAGTTACAAATTATTTTTATGTAGTTACAAATGTCAATAATTCTAGTTAAAATATTGGCATCTGAATGTCTACTACACTTCAGAAAAGGAAATAATCTAGTTTTTGAAGTCACCTTTCCTCTGCTCTGCAATGACCCCTTGTGGAAAAAAAGACTTGAAAATAGTATAAATCAATTCTAAACACCTTGCATATTCCTTGGAAATTTGATATAGATATGTAAGAGCAAATCACTTTGGTTTTGCAAAGCCTGGTGGTCAGGGATTAAGGACTAATAAACCTGAAAGGCATTAGGCCCATTTCATCTGAATTCCTAAGCTTTTGGGAAGTCTTCAGTTCAGGGTCTCCATGTCAGCGCCTCCACTGCAGCCTCCCAAGTCCCCTTGGTCCACACAGCAAATGTGGGCAGACGACTACCACCTCACCATGCTGCTGCATGTGGAACCATCTCTCCTGCTTAACCTTTGCATTTGCTGAAGGACTCACAAAGGGTGATGTAAATCAGCAATATCTATTTAAAAAAAAACCAACGTACCAACATCTGGATTTCCACAGGTGTAATTCAGGGGAATAGGGCCCTACTCGGTACATGCACTTCCCTGTCTCATCCCATTCTGTGAAAGTTGTCATCTGCACCAGCAAACAAGAAGCAGATGGCCAAGAATCACATAGTCATCAATCTAGGACACCCACTGAATCCACCAGCCAATCCAGCAAACAGTAGTCACTGTGCTAGGAGTCAGCCAGCAGACGCTCAGGGCCCTGTTCCCAAATGACTAACATATCCTCTCTACTACAGCTTCAATTAAAGAAGGAAAAACCTCTGGGAAAATTGTTCCTCAGTCAGTTAATAAGGTTTCACAGGCTGGGGCAGAGTCACTTAAATACAAACTTTTTTCTCTTTGAAAATGCCAGTAGAGAAATGTATCATAAATCCCCTGAAATTCTCCTGCATTTTCCAAGAAAGATTCAAGTACAAAAAAACATTTCTGCAAATTGCTTGCAGCCTTATCTCATCGGATGGCTGGATCCAGCCCAGCTTTCACCTGACCTTACTTTAAGTTACACCTGAGGACAACAAGAGTCTTTCCACCAGCAGCCGCAGGACCTGGGCTGCGTTCTTCTGCACAGCTTTATAGGTCTGTCCCAAATTCTTTTTCAGTGGGAGCCAAGTGCCTGAACAGGTATGAGACCATTTGATTCTGTAGCAACATTCGCTGCATAGAAGGGCAGGGTCTAGCTGGACCAGAAACCCCTTTCTCTTGCCATCTCAAAGGTCGATCCTGACTTATTCTGGTCAGACGTATAAACGTCTCCTTCATCATCCAAAGTAAATGTTATTTTATTTCTCCTCTATGTTGTTTTACCAATAGCTTGTAACTCTGTTTCTCCCTGACCTTGTTGTGGTTACTGGAGTATTTTTATTTAAAGACAAAGTGTGCACATTAAGTGCAAATATAAAATTCTTCAGTATTTGGCGTGTCTGTGTCTTTTCTGTCCCCAGCTATTTTTTTCATGAACACACCCATCGGTTGTGGACAATATAAGGAAACCTGGATTGTGTTTTTTCATCACTATTGGCTGGTAGTCAGCATGTATCGCATCTGTGTAGGGTACCTACGGAGGTAGGTGGAAATTGTGATGATGGCCTGTCAGGGCTACGTCTGTCAGCTGGAAATATTAAATGGCTTTTCTTCCTTTTTGGATGTAAAAAATCCAAATGACCCCTCCTGTAGCCAAAAGCACAGCATGTGCAACGGAGGAGAAAACTGGAAGGTGCTCTGGAGGAAGAGTACACAACTATTTCATACCAGCCTTGTACAATAGATTCATTCAGCTGCACCTCATCCAGCAAGAAGACTACAGCCTCAAAAATCTGATGTTTGCCAGCAAATCTCTTTGATTCCATGATAGGAGGAGCAAGGTCTATGTGTGTCTGTGTGTTTCTTAAAAAGGGAACATTTACCCAGGTGAAGAACTAAAGGTTCTGGTTAGTGTTGCCATTTCTGCACTTTTCAGCACTTTTTCTGCCACTGCCCTTCTGACTTAAGACATTTTTGGAAATGGGTTTTGTGCTGCAAGTCAATTACTAGAGAAAGAAAAACAAACAAACAAACGAACAAACCCAAAGAACCCTGACATGGGGCTGTGCCATTTTCCTAGAGCAAGAAAACTACATTTTTGTCATTAGAGGAACTGAAAACTGCTGCTGTAGTCAGATTCCATTCAGAAACTTGGACTTTATATTACAAACCCTTTCAGATTCACTTACAAGATCATGAGATTGGCAACTACAGCTGCTTGCTATATATTTTTGCATATACTGTCCTCCAATTCCCTCCTTGCCACATGCTGCCTATGTTAAATATCCTTAAAATGACATTTTGTCCAATGAGGAGACAGCTGCAGGGTGGTGGCAGGGGGAAAACCAGAGAAAAGCAGATTGGGAAGGTGAAAAGAGTACCTCGGGTACCACATCTCTAATTCTGGAATTTTCCTTATGCTTCATAACAAACCAAAGGTGTGAAAAAAAGATGCCACATCCTCAGACACTGCTCAGCCGTTGTCTGTCCACCTCTCCTGGAATAGCTCAGCTGTCCCAAAACTGCTTTTTCTTGTGCCACCCCGAATAGCCCCCAGTGCCTGTAGGGTCCCAGGGCACACTCTTCACAAGCACCTAGCAGCTTTGCCTTTTGTGTGGTACTCCTGCACCAACTGGAAGTCCTAATTTGCCTTGGGACAGCTGCAGATTAAAAGTACCTGATAACAAAGGCCATGGACTCCATGATAGAAAAGTAGGCATTATGGCTTCGGAGCACAGTACCAGCCCACTGCACAGCTCCCCAACATAAGCCTGTCCAACCTTCATCACATCTCACATGTGGTAAACGCATATATAAGTAGGAAAATATCTAAGAATAATATCTACAGATAGTCCATAATGTAAATAGCAAAGGCATTATGAGATGAGGTCTCATCGGGATCCCACTTTCCACTTCATGAAGCTGTTTTCTCTGTGTGCTCAGGGTGCTGGTAGAGCATCTGAATTTCCTGACAGTTTGCCTTCCCTTATTTTCATCCTTATTTTTAGACGGTTTTTTCCTGGATGAACCCAGTTGTCTCTTGCAGGATCCTAGGGAGCCATGAGCACGCTGATCTAGCAGCAGGTAGCTTGCAAAGAATCCCTGGTGAACAGTTCGCTGCAACTCTATTTTTAATATACATTGCTGACCCTAATGATGGTCTATTGAGATGAGGGCAAGGAATGTCTGATCAAGTGGAGATTAATTTTTGACTGTGCTGTCTGGAAATGCATGAAAATGCACTCCTTTTTCTATTTAGACTCACAGGATGCTTTGATTGATTGACTAGTTTACAAATGAAGGTGATAAAATTAGGTTGAAGACCACATACATTTCTTAAAATGAGTCTGGCTGGTCGTGGAGACAATGAGGTTTGGACAGATTGTATTGCTGGTTTAGGCAATCTTCTGAACATGTCAAGATTTATAGACCTGTACTGTAATGTTACAATTGCGGCTCACTGATATAGGTTTCTTTTCAAATTCTTTCTCATTTTATTTGAAAAAGGCCATTAGAGAGTTATAGACTATTGAAAAAGCTTTTTCTTTGCTAACCCTTAATAAACTCTTCCAAACAAGGACTACTGCATTTTTGTATTAAATTTAGACCAAAATCTATAAAACATGTTCTCCCAGGTTTGGATAATTTGATTATTATTATCTAAATGGAGTTATGTTTCCTATTGGCTTGCAGTAGCATACATAGTAAATAAAAGGTAAGCTAAGGTTTCAACAAGATCTTAGGACACTAAGGATTTTTCACTCTTCATTTGGATTACTGGATTTTGGAAATGGTAAGTATACCTCCCCAGGCTGAGAAATTATAAAAATAAAATGCTCAGAATGTGGTGCTGAAATTAATGTTGCATTGAGCTAGAAACAAATTACTATTAACATTTCTTTATTCTTATGGTTGCAAAAATACCCAGAGAAGCTTTGGGATTTTCTTAACAAAACAGACAAGATTTACCAAACAAATGACAATGGGTTTCATGCAAAATTAAAAACTGTGATGACATTAAAAATCATCACAAGATAAGAGCAATAGATAAGATATCAAAGTTCTTTATGAATTAATAATAAATTCTATTTTATACATTATGCCATCAGATTAATTTTATCCAAGAACTTTGTCAGCGATATCCTAGAGAAGGGCCTGGGTACATTTAAAATGTGAGCTCCAAGATTTTGTTTTCATGCCTTCTCCACCTGAAAAAAGAACAGCAAAATGTGGTTCTTTCATGTACTCTGAATGCTTGAGGACTGGGAAGGCAGGATCGAGTTTCAAACTACCAGTCAGCTACACACGACTCTCAGGACATCAATAAATATCATAAATACAGAGTTCAGCACATCCTGTTGTGCTGGGGACTGGATACCCTGACACAGAATGAGACTATAGAATCACAAAATAATAGAATAATTTGGGTTTGAAAGGACCCACCCAACCATACTGCTCAGAGCCTGGTCCAACCTGAGCTTGAATATTTCCAGGAAATGAATCATCCACCATGTCCTTGGGCAATCTGTGCCAGTGTCTCACCACCCTCATTGTAAAAAATGTCTTCTTTTTCTCTAGTCTAAATATCCTCTCTTTTAGTTTAAAATCATTATCCCTTGTCCTATTGCAACATGCCCTGCCAAAAAGTTTGTCCCTGTCATTCTTATAGTCCTCACTTTAAGAACTGAAAGGCCTTTATGTATTACAGGACTAGCTCCCTTCCCTGGCATGGAGGACACACCTGAGGAGCAGAGTGTAAGGCTCTGGGTGCAGCAGAGGCGTTTTGAGGGTGGGAACCTCAAGAGAAATGCTGGATGCCACCACAAAGCATCAGGCAGATGAAAGAGGGTGCCCTAATGAAAGCCCTGTGGGAGTATTTCCACATCCCACAGAAGCTTAGTGGTGGGAGGATCAAACACGTTTGGGCAGCCTGAAAGCCTCCCTCATTCCTCAGGCTGCAAAAGAAATGCCTCCTTTGTTGATGTAAAGCTAAAAAACCCAATTCCTTCTACCTCAAGGGCATGCTCCTTCCTCACCCACCAGTACCTCACTCTAAGCTTTCTCAGAGCTCCTGTTTCACTGCCTCCCCAGGACCTGCCAGGCCATGAGGCAAGATTTTTAATTAATTAATTTACCTGTGCCTTCAGGGGCATTTGATTTTGCTCAACCTAAGCACAGCATCCCTTCCTTCAAAGTTCATCCTTAAAATACAAACACTAACAGAGATTTCGGAAAGAGCTGAGGATCACAAATCAAGGCAAAGGTGATTCTCACTTATAAAGTGACGAGCTGTAAGGGGAAGAGATGTTCCTGGAAAGTTCACCATGCTAAAACGTTACTCATACAATGTTTGGATGTTGACAGCAGCTGGTCCATGAGCTGCTGCTTCCACACTCACCCCAAGCTAGCAGCCAGCCCTCCACAGCTCATAGGACACTGCCCTGTGGTTTCCATTTCAACCATCTGGCATGTGGTTTCTTTTACTCTGCTTCCCAATTTTAAAAGAAATTTGCTATGAGAAGAAAGCAATAAATATATTAAGTTTGACATAGTTGGCTATTGAAAACCCAGTGATTTTGCAAGTTGTTTATCTGTAGGGCTTTGACAGAGTAAATAAAGGTTATCAGAGCAGGGGATTTCTCAGGCCAGTGGGCCAACCACGTTCTGAACTCTGCACTTTGCTGCATATGGTCAATGGTGATTTTCAATATAAATAAAACGCAGTATATTGAAGGAAAAGCAGAATTAGAACAAACGCTCTCTAAATCTAATGCTAAATTTCTGATCATAGATGAACTAATTTTCAGTTTTCTTCCGATGTGTAAAAAATATATTACTTTTTAAAAGCACAGCAGTAGAACAGAAGAAAATAAAAGCTGGCAAATCAGAAAGGCCCTTGATGTTCCTGGCTTAAACATGATTACTTCACTCTATCTACTCTAATGCACTTGAAAGCAGGTTTACTCTCCTTCCCACCCACTGTAATATAAGCGACTCCTATAATAGCTCTAAATGTTTTCTAGGAATGTATGAAACCTTCCAACAGCAGTATTTAAAGGTTTAGATATGTTTGAAATACAGCTATTTTTCAATCTTCTAGGCCAGCCAATCCAGGTGCCTGTTAGTCTACAAGTGTCTGCCATCTTTCTCTGATTGTCAGTGGAAATAGACTGATGGATCACTTCCCTGTGTCACTGCTCTAGACTGGTGACAATCAGTGAAATGATTGTGTCTGCCTCTACACATATCTGTAATTGATTGCCTAAACCCTAAGACTCTCTTTCCCAGTTGATATGATGGAACATTGGACTGAAATCACTCTCTATGAGGAGGAGTCAGGACCATTTGTTATTTACTTCTTTCCTTGCGCCTTTCTTCCATCCTGCTTGAATTGTCCCACAAGAACACATTATGGTAATCAGACAGAATGTATGTATAGGAATCAATCAAAAGGAAAGCCGTCACAAGAGTTATGACATTACAAAGTCTGTTTGTAACTTTTGATTTATGGAAGATTTTCAGTTTTATAAATTGAGAGTGAGGCATGTTGGGATGGCTTAACCCTTGAACTCCTTAGCAAAGATAGGAAAGAATTGGGAAAGGAGAATTAACATAGAATGAGCAGACTCAGTCTTCCCTTATTCATAAGCACTTGATTATAAAATGAGACTAATGTTATTTTCTTTGTATTTCCAGCTTGTAAATGTTTTCCTATGGAAGAAAGATGTTTTACAGGAAAGCAAATAAATACACATCCAGCCAAAGGCTACGAGCCTGCTAAGGCTATACATATGCTTAATTTTTGTGCTGTGGCATCCAGCAGCAGTCCATCCCTGTTCACCAAAACATATGCTTAACTTCAGCTCTGAGCCTTCATCTTATTGAACTCAATAGGTTTTAAGCACACACTTATCTTTAGACTTTAGGAGCTTTGCTGATACTGATGAACTTAAACATCTGCCTCCCGTCACTTTGCTTTTCACCTTTGCATGGTCCCACTGCCTTCACGTTTGAGTTTTTAAGCACGTGCTTAACTGCACAGACATTAACAGAAAAGATGTATCAAATCAAGTGCATGCATAAAGGTGTGCAGAGCTGGGGCCTAAATGTCAATATAACATGCTATGAGTGCTATGAAAGATGCAGGAAAGATATATTAAACTGGTCACATGGTTATTTACATCTCAGGAAATGTGTGTGTATGCATTCGTGAATGGCTTTGTGTGCATGAGAAAAATACTTATGTGCATATACTTGCATACACTTATTTTCTTCCCTAGTCTGAATACCTGCATTATCCTCTTGATGTTTTAAATATATTTTTCTGGGTTTTTAAAAAGTGTGTTTGAGAAAGGCCAAGCCCCTATCACATCTTTATCTACCACTAACACTTCCTCTTTCAGAACTTCCATACAGCACCTTTTTTCTAATTGAATATGCCACTTCGCTATTCTGATTTAACTTCTGACATGATGCTGTCTGAGCTAAGCAGTTGTTTTTAAAAGGAAAAATTGTTTTTCCGTGACATTTTGCTTGAACACATCCTCATAAAATAGGCTCTGTTAAATTGCTACTATGTTCTAGGTGGGAATGGATTTCAGCAGGGGATACAGTGGCTTCTGAATGTGTGTGTACAGAAGTCTAGGTCTCAAGTTATGTGTGAAGCTGATGTGCTGGTAAGACTTTGAAAAGCATATATCTAGTTACAGAAGACAAATCTATTATTCTCTCTCCCTAAAAGTACATTCTCCCTTCATGGAGAACATTATAGAAGTTGGGTTTTGGATCCTTTGCTTTGTGAAACATATCCAAAACACTGGCAAGTCTAAGACTGGAAATATGAGCTGGATACCCGTCATTTTTTTTATAGGACATTGTAGCTTTTACCACTTATAATGTTTAGAGGCACATCAGAACAGCAAAATGGACAAAATGGAGAGCAGCACTATTACCACTGTTTGGAAAGACTGTGAAGTCTTTAGGGGGAAACTGGTTCACAGAGGTAAATCACCAGAGTGAAGTCACATTGCACTAAATTCCAGATATAAATTTGGAGCTGCTTTGTGCGACTTCAGTGGGATTAGAATTTTATTTTTGTTATTTACTGTGGCAACAACTTAGAGCTTTAGTCAAGGACCAGACCCAGCTCTGCTGAGAGCTGGATGAAACACAGTACAAAGAGGCTCTTTAAAGAGAATACCAAAACCTGTGTTTTACAGTAGAGTAACTCCAGCTTTAAGTGTCAGTAGAATTTATCTTATTCCACATTCAAAAAGTTGCACAGTTTTCAAATATTTACCTGGTAATCTTGCTATATAATATATTTAGCCATTCTGCTGACAGCTGTACTCATTTTATTGGCTAATGGCTAAAAGAAATCAGGTTTTCTTTTTAATAGCACAGCAGTCCTCCTCTGCTTAATGTTCTTCAGCTTCAAACTGAAAGCTAATCAGGTTGCAGATCCCACTGGGCACACTCTCTGTTTTTGTAATACATTAGGTAACCTCTATCACTGGAAAACTTAAAAAATCCCCTAAAAACAAAAAAAGAGGAATAAATGAAAATGTTATGAACTTGGAAATGTTAATTAAGTAATTTTCAAAGGAGAGGGTTTTGATTCAGAATAAAATGCCATGCCACTTATTAAGCGTTAACATTTTTCCCTCTATAAAAAGGTTCAACAAGGAATTCAGAATCATTAAATAATTTAAGCAATATAAATGGATGCTATTAATTCCTGCTGTAAACTGTTACAGACAAACTAAGTATTGGATAAAGGTCTAGTATAATATTTTTATTAATTTCCCTGTATCAGGATGCCACCTTTGATCTTTTACGACTCTGTCACCCTCATGGACAATACAACACAGAGTAGTTCAACCTCTTTCTCATCATCATTATTTTTATCCTTCTAAGAGATGCACTTGAACCAAAAATCCAGACCAAATCCTGGAATGTTAACATTTTCGAAGTCCAAACCTTGATTTGGGTCTAAATTTTATGACTGGCATGAGTTACATGTAATGATCCACAACAGTTCTTTGGATCCAAAGCCTGATAAAGATACACTTAGGATCTTGATTTTAGCTATTGATCAATATTTAATATTTTGAAAAAATTATCTGGTGTTGAAGGTCGATAGACTCTATGAAAGGTAGGAAAATGATGACAGGATTTTACCTCCCACCGACTAACAATGGACAGAAACCAGTAACCTCTTTCTATATAGCCACGTTTCCCAGCAGCAGATAAATGAAGAAACCTCCACACTGTCCTGTGCCATCATTTCCTTCCCCACGGACTGAGAGTAGTGACAGTGGTTCTTGCTTGTGGCAGAAATACTCCTGAACACTGTGTCTAATGGACAACAACCCAGTACCTAGACAGTGCTTTTCCTTTTTCTGGCTGCTGGGATGAAAGCCGTGAGGTGCAGGCAGAACCCCAGATCCTGTAGCTGCAGACAGATCTTGAGTTGTTACTATAATAGTTCTAGTATTATGAGGGCTTTTGGAGCCTGAAAAATACAAATGAACAAATCTCATCTCCCTGAAGCATATGAACAGAGGATCCTTCTTGTGTTTTGATTCTTCCCACCAGTACACACATATACTCCCGTATACCCCTTCGTGGCAGTATGGATCAGAAAGTCACCCGGACAACCAGTGATTCAGCAATCTTGGGCAAAAGCCTCCTGATCAATCATGTGCCACATCCTCATACGAGTCTTGGAAACACTTTGAAAAATGAGCCCCTTGTCCAGATACCATAAAGTAAAATAAAATAAGGGCCAGAAAAACAATAATATCAGAATCAGTAAACAAAACTGCAACAGCAGAATAATCTCCTCTGTGTAGTACGGCATTGTCAGAGTACTAAACCAGAGTATTTTCCTCTTCCATAACCCTGCGCTGCTGTGATCAGGACTCCGCTACAACCTATGGAAGTGAGGAGCTGTGATATTTCTTTTTTTTTTTTTTTTGTGGTTAGCTTGGGGTAGTAATGAACAAGCCACAGCCAAGTGAATTAATCTCTCTGCCTCTTCAGAAATGAAACTTCATGTACAGCAATTTGGTCTACATTGCTTTTTCACTGTGCCCTCTCTATAAGATTCTTCATGGAAAGTAAAGTTAAATTAAAACTAGTGGAAAGTGTATTTTAACCACTCCAAAAATGCTCGTAGATTTTCCATTAGGCACACACACATTCCAGCAGCATCTAAAATGAGGTGTCTCTGGTAAGCATATTGTGCATTATTTAGACTTATCAAAACAGATACCACATGTTAAATTAACCTCACCAGCTGGCTATTCAGTACATATTTGGGGTTCGATCACGGTCACAGTAAGCTTAATTTATTTCAACGCGATAAGAAGTGGTGTGAATTAATCTCAGCACAAGCACATGCCCGTTGAGCACAACAAGACCAACAGTGACTCTTATCACTTGACCAGATTTGGGACAGTACCGAAGGCCAGAGGGGTATCTGAAGGTTTGCCTCACATCCCAAGTCCTATGGATTTTTGCTTCTCATGCCACACTTATTGCTTGATGTTTCTAGGAATTTTTTTCAGCTTCATTTATCATCCCAGTATTTCCTGGAAAATTTAATTGCTTTCCATTTAACAGATCACTCAAGTGCCTACTCACCAATAAGCATGTGAATAATCTCATGCCTGTTAAGCATATACTGAATCCCAGATATAGAATCACAGAATAGTTGATTTAAGCCCTGGTAACCACAGAATAGGAAAAGTATATTTTAATAGTTAGATCAATTAACCCTCATTAAACCAGTTGGTGTTTCATCAACATAAAATAAATATAATAAATATCTCCAGAGCACTACTGTATATTGAGTGAGTGCAAATTAATTAAAAATATAGTATTAGTGGTTTACCAATGATGGTATAAATATGTATCTATTACATCATTGTTAATCTCTGTAAATATGTTTTTAATAACCTCATGGTATTTAGTCAGTATGCAGTAACTCTCTCATTAAGCTTAAATTAAATGCATGATTAAGCATATTAAAAACACTTAATTTAAAACATTGCCAGCATTCTTCATACTAGGTTCCAATGTGGCTACAGTTTCTTGAGATTGTTAGTAATTGCCCAAGTTTGGCAAAATTACTGTTTGTGTTACTTTGTCCTCAATGTCTATCAGGAGTCTGAATAATTTAATGCTATCATTTTAGAAATACAGAGTCACTCCATCCATGTAAAAGAGACTAGGATTTATTTATGGGGAAGAATGCTCATGTGCCACAGCGGTTGGAAATCTTTGAGCAGATAAAATGTTTTTCAAAAAATAAAACAAAGGCTCTAATAAAAAAAAAAAAAAAAAAGAAAAAAAAAGAAAAGAAAAAAGCCCTCTGTTGGAATAACAATAAAGAGAATGTTGCCGTACATGATTTTTCATTTATGGATAGCTGGAGACGTTAATATACTTGCCTATGGCTTGCGCATTACTATTCCCAGCTATGCAGAAAGGCAAGGTGATTTACAGCCCCCAGTGCTGTCTTGCTGCCCCAGCTCACCGACTGTCTCCGCTGGCCGCGGGCTGCCTGGTGACGGCTCCGGTGGGAGGGTGCTGGACTGTGCTGCAGCACGGCAGGTAGATGTGACCTGGGATTTTTGGGGTTTGTGTACCCAGCAAGCCAATCACCAGGCAGAGAGAGCAATAGCTGAAGATTTTACTGCTCTTTAAGTTTCCTCATCGATTCCCTCGGTAACTGATTATATCACAGAAGTTATATAAAAAACACATTAAACGCCAACTAAATCAAGACTTTTCTTGACTTTTTTCTAAAGCAATGAAATTCAGGACAAACACTATACTATGCATGGAGATCACCACCTGGAGAACAAAACTCTTCATTTCACACCCTGTCTTTCCAAACGGAACTAGAATGAAGTCGTGTGTTTTATTCATTTTATTATTTCCTGAACTATTTATATTGGCATTTAGAAAACATATGGCAGAAAATTCAAATTTACAATACTCTGCACTTCTGTATCACCATCCATGTAATGATCTCCAAAGGCTTTATGAATGTGGTTGCACTTAAGCCTTATATTCCGCACTGGACGGTTTATAATAAGGTATTTAAGAATAAATAGCTCTGGGAACTATTATCAGGGCAATTCTAATATTTGGGGAAACTGAGGGATAGAAAAGTTAAAAGACCACGTGTTAGAAAAGCTCTGAAGTCCTGCTGCTATTTCCAGCCATCAACAGAAGACGCAGCACCCTTCACCTCTGAAAATCGGGCCCCGTGAAATATTTCCAGTGTGAAAAGCGGAGTCTGGAGACTTGAGATCACTTTGTTTGTGCTCTCCTCAAGAGAACATCCTTCACACCAACACAAGTGGGTAACTATAGACTCCTCCAGCTACACAGATTGCCACAACTCATCAGGCTGCACCTTTGGCAGCTGCCAGACATGCAGGCTGCATAGTGTTTCTTTTTATTTTTATTAAGAGAAATTTGAAGACATTATGAAAGTGAAGGTAATTATCTTGATTAATTTCTCACAGCCTCTATTTGCTATTCAGTCATATGGCTTTGAATTTCCCAACATTGTAATATTTCACCTTTTTCTTCACTGACAGAGCATAAAATTTCAAAATCTGTTTCCTTGCAGCGTGCTTACTGTTCTCAGCTGATGTGTCCATGAACCTCTGCAGACTCTGAAAAGACTCGGAGTAATTTGTGCTGTATTGCAGAGGGCTGAGCAAGCTGCGTTTTCTGTGATTTCATTATAAATATTGTGTATACCTCAGCCCAACTGAATCCAGCTTGATATTCTAGTTCTTCTGAGTTCATTGATTTATTATTCATTAAAACAGCAGATACACAGTATCTCTAAGCAGGATGACTAAGTCAGTGGAATGATGGATGGACAGGCAGACACCTATATAAGAACCACTTGAGATATGGGGACTCTACTGAAATTCTTACTAGGATTGGTTAATTCTGATAATTTTGGAGTTTTTCGGGTAACACAGACTAACGTTTAAGTTCAATAATGTAAAGTTTGCTTTATGTTATTCATGAGAAACTATCAGAGAAAAAAGAAGGAAAAAAATCAAGGAAATAGAGTCAAAATAGGAATGGGAAATACTATAAGAACAGTAGAGGGAATGAAAAGCAGAATTAAATTAGAACAAAAGATCATTTTAATATAACATAGTATTTTTAAAATGCTAGAAAAAAATTTCTTCTACAAAAAAGTTGTAGTAAAATAAAAAAAAGGATTTTAAAGGAAAAAAGGACTCAAATGAAGGACAGAGTATTTCTGAATCAAACACCATGAAACAGAAGGATAACTAGAATGGTTGTGAATGTTTCTGTGCACTGAGTTGGTGCCTCCTCAGCTGACATTACAGGCACTGCACAGAAATCCCCATCTTTGCCCTTGTAGGTTCCCTTCTTGGGGAAGTCATTGGCACTCAGGGAAAGAAGAAAGATGAGTTTCAGTATTGGCTCATGTTCAAGGCAGCGAGCAGGCAGACATTGAGCTTGGGATGCCCCAGCATGGTGTCTGCTTGTGCTTGCCCTTCACAACATACACTACCCTCCCAGAAAGAAGATGAGTGGCCTTCGCTGTCTGTGGCCTTGATTCCACCCATGCTGAGAAGATGAATCGGCATTAGTAGTTTGTATATTGTAGCAGCAGATTTAGCAAGTCCCTCCAAAATCCTTCTGCATAACATATCTCTCAGTACCTGAATGGGACACACTCGTTTCCACAAACAGGATCAACTCCAACAGTGTGGTAAGAGAAGGAAATGTCAGCAGTGTTCACACTTCCATATATATTATATTTGTAAATCTGAGGTGCAAATTGTTTGTAGAATCTCAATTTCACCCCTTATAATATTGTCATTTGCAATCAGCTCACTATGAAAACAGGGCTTTCAAAGGGTAAGAAAATCATTTGAACTTGTGATCTACAATAGATTTGAATATTCAGATAAGGTCACTGGTCAGAGCAGGGGTGACAGCTGCGGTCAATAAACAGGTTCAGTGAGACAAAATCTTTTTGTCTATGTGGGAATAGCCTGAAGAAGAGAGGTTCTCAAGAGGGATAAGAGAGATTAAATTTAGCTGCATCACCATTTTATTTCCAGGATGTTTAAGTCATGATGGAAGCCTTTGGTGTGGCCAGCAGGCCAGCATGCTGATCCTGCTGACGATGTCACCCTGATGCCACCAGGTCAGATGTTCTGCTTCACTGTGAATATGAATCTGACAGAGAGTGATGTCTTGTTTTGGCTTTCTGCTGATTGACTTTTGACAGGCTACAAGAAGTCTTGAACAAAGCCAACTATAACAAAAATGACAAGTGGTTCTAACGTCCTCAGTTCCTAGGTTCTCAGTGTGACATCTCTTTAAAATGCCTAATAATCAGAAAACACTGAGGTCTTGGCTTCTTACAATCAGGGTCCAGCATGTCGTGGTTGAGCACCTAAAAACAGGGCACCCAGCACTACTAATAATGTTTTAACACCATGGCTTTCCTTTCAACACCAGTGAAGAACTCGTCTCCTAATTAACTGTAAACTACAACACTGCTTGGAATTCATTGGTAAGCATGAGCGGTACTGTTAAGATCACACTTAAGAAGCTAAGGATGATTAACCTTTGCCTAGGTTATAAAATGGCCCATTTAAGAACTGTTGCTACAGAATATATCACCTTGATATCAATTGGATTATTGAGTGAGAAGTTATACATGATGCTTGGTATGATGATATATGTATGGTTACAAACTGTTTATGAGAAGCAGAAAAGCCAATAAAAGATTAATGCAGATTTAAATAGATTTTTCCCCTTTACCTTCTCCTGCTTTAATTTATGCATATGTAAGCCAGCTTTCATACACTTCTTTCATAAAGGTGCTACCTTTCTAGGTGTACTGGAGAGACACCCTGGTGATGTCATCAACCAAATGGCACTGTGGCTCAACTGGTGACTGTTAGTTTTTACCTGCGCTTCCACAATGACTTTGTTGTCATGAGTTTGGATAAACTTTTCCTAAATCTATTGAGAATAGATTCTTAAAGACAGAATACTTAATTTTTTGAATCACAGCTATGGCTTCAACTGGTAAACCCCTTCATTTCAGTGCAATTTGTGCAGATAAATATTCACCTGCCATGGGTGCCGGACTTCAAGTAATTTTAACTTCTGGCCTAGAACTGCCATTTCAATGGACTGGGAACTTAAACCTGACCCCGTTGCTGACCTGGACAAATCTGTGAACAGCATAAGGTGTTTCTCCTCACAGTTCTTCTCTATCCAGTTTTTCTCTTGAAGGGGAACAGCCTACTGCTTTGTGCTTGCCCCAGCGGCTGTATTTCCTAACAGAACTAATTTCTCCTAGTGGTAAGACACAAAACAGGATAGTAATGGCACTGTGACACTCAAGTGAGGTTCCCGATTCTCCCAAAGTTCAGGAAAGCATCTGAAAGGGAAGATTTTGGTTCAGACCCATCTCTGTTAATATGTACAGTCTTAAAGCTTTAACAAGACAGTCTTCTTGCAAATTTACAACAGTCTGTGTTTAAAAACCTGACAGAACCAAAATGTGCTCTCCATAAACTATACTGGCACAATTCGTGCAGCTGTAATGTAGGTTGTGTCAGCATTTCCATTATACTGTACACCGCTATTTTTCAGGGGTTTAGATCTTGGCTATAAAAATCTATGTTGGGTTGAGAGACTGCAAGTTGGAATTTCAACAGGGGAATGAACTAAATTTCAACTAAATTTGAAAAATAAATTCCATTAAAACTGCCAAAAGCACAGAGGAGCTATGTTTGAGCATGCTTTTGTTTTCCACAGTTTCATTAATATTTTTCGAATTTCAACAGTATTTTTCCCCATCTGCTTTACACATCAATAGCTAGATTCACACTGTCTGGAATACCATCTACCTCTGTAGTTCCCATCTGAAATTATTCTGTCCCACTTTTACTTATAAAAATATTTTTTTTTCACACTGATTTCTTTTTGGCTTGTCCCTACTTCTATGCAGAGGTGTCCAGAAGGTAAAGAGAGTGAATCCCGTCATGGCATGAAGTGAACAACACTGCAGAAGCTGCATCTGGAGGCTAAGCAGGATGAGTCCCAGCCGTAGAGAAGTTCAGGAAATGTGGTGCAGGTGCTCTTTCAGGGAAAGCAATCAGCTCTGCTTATGGATGGGGAAAGACTGGTGGGTCCGTCAAAGAGGAAGCAAGGAAACAACTCAATTCAGTTGGGAGCAGCTTAGAAGAAGTCTAACCACCTCACCAAGCCAGCCTGTGAACCAAATCCTGCACCATCAGGGCAGAATATTGTCAGCCACTAACCAGCCAGTGGCAGAGACTCAGCCTCAATCCTCAGCCTCCCTGGGGAAGCCTGAAGACAAGACTTTTTTTCTCTTTTTTGACTTTCCCGGGCTTATTCTGTTTCTACATAGGTAGCAGACTTGCAGCTGTCAATCTCTAGAATGACAATGTTTCTCATATTCTCACACTTTTGCACCCTTCTTTGCAGGCACTGAATGTAAAACTGCTCCCTGAAGCCTGTAGTTGTAAGATCTCCCAGCAGATCTGCTGAAATTTGATTGCTTAGCTACTGACATTAATTCACCGTCATGGCAAACGTGCTAAAGCTATGGGCAGCTCCTCTTCCCTGGAAGGAATTGGCTCTGGCTTCATCACCATTTATGTGTATAACTGCAAGTTTTTGAAAGTTTTCACCCTTTTAAATTCCTAGAAGATTTGTGGAAAGTATTCCAAACCAAAACCCACATAACTATCACACAGTATGTGTTATGTAATACCTATTTGTCTTCCACACTGCAAGAGTGGACAAAAGTCTAATTATAAAAGTGGGAACAGACAATACTAATGAAGAGAACCCTAAAATTTATGAATACTTTCAGGCAATGAATACCCAGCTAGTGTTGTTATTTTTCCACTGATGATACTCGCATATTGTGAAACTACTGTAAATACAAGTATGGGACAGCAGCTCCTGCTTTCAGTTCCAGGAATCTGGTTATGATAAAAAAGATTAGAAATCAAGGTTCACAAATAACAAGCTATTAATTTTCATTATCAGTCTTTTATGTTTTAACAACATCCCTATTCCACAGTGCTTGATCAGAGATGTATGGAGGGAAACCCAATGTAAATACGTAGAATAAAGTCATCCCTTTTGGTAAAAAAGGCTCTAAGTTTCACATCCAATTGCACTCAGTGACTACTCATAAATTAATAAATTTGAAAATATTCCTCTATTCACAGTGTAATATCCAAACAGCCTCTTGGCAGAGCCATGGTCTTGATGACTTACTATGATTCTAATTCCCACTCTTCAATTTAAGAACAACCAACGTACTACAGTTTTAACCTGCCATTAGATTAATATTTGTACTTGATTTCGGAACTACCGACGTTAGTATATTTCATTTAGATAAAGGATCTAAATGATTTTTTTCCCTTCAGCAGACTTCAATAACTCCTACTAGTGCTGCAGGTGTGGAAGTGAAGGATTACTCTGCAGAACTTCTGCTGCTGAGGTTTCCACTGAGCCCCAGCACAATTAAGCACGCTGTGCAAGGTCAGGATTTTGTCTTAAACGCTGGAAGACACGAGTCAGCAGAAACTCTTCCAGGCTTTGGAGAAGAGCAATCAAAGTGCTCAGAATAATGAGCTCCCCAAACCCTGTGATAGTTTATGTCTGATTCATCAGACAGTCAAAATGCAGATCCACAGCCAAGGAACACATTTTTTTTGGAAGGGATCTACTTACAACCAGAGAAAGGATTAGTCTCCTGCGTGGCCACAGACCTTTGGTGAGCATCCTCAGGCTGCCCTCAGAACATGGCAATCTATCTGGGGCTTGAGTTTATTTGTTTTCTTCCCAAATCAGAGGCTTAAGTTTGCTTGTACCTGTCAGGCTCTTTTGTCCCTCGGTGTCACTGTGGATTTATACCAAAAAGTGTAACTCAGAGGCAGAAATGTCAATTTAGATGAAGCCTTTGTAGGTAATGTTAAATACAAGGAAACAATTTAAGAAGTATTATATTTTAGGGTTATTTCATTAAAGAAAATTGCTTGGGAAGGTTATCTGCCTCTTCCAATATCGTGAGTCCAAGCAGAAAAAAAAGTCAAAGTAGCAGTAAAAGCTGGCCTCAGTAGAAATTCTTAGCCTCCTCTCCTAGCAATACCATTTACTACTACCTGGCTTTTTAAGAAAGCACACCACTTGTAATCAAGTGAAACTTATTCCTGCAGTGCTTTAAGATGTGCCCATCTTATACTATGAATTTCTAAATAAGACCACAAACTATGTAAATGAACCATCTTCCTTTCTCGCCAGGCTGCTGTCTATATAGATTTTCAAGCACCATAGCTATATTCCATACAGCTGCATCTCCGTTCACTTGGAACGGATGGAAAAACCTTTTCCATTAATGGATTTCACTATGTTGGAGACTTACAGTGTAATAAACAGCCATTTCTTTTACTATAACGAAGTGGAAACCAGAATTTACATAGAAACTTCGTGGAAAAGTATTTAGATGATGGGAGAGGAGAAAGTTGGACTGGACAGAATGGCAGTGGGGTATGAAAGCAATAAATAAAGAGAAGGGAAAGCACTAGTAACATGGGCAGGTTATTACTGGTAGTAGGGGGAGGCAGCGAAAAATAAATGAACTGGACTTTCCTGAAGTATCTTTATACACAGAGCTGGACTTCAAGTTCTTCCTGTATTTCAGAGAAGAGTGTTACGAAGATGCTGTAAGAAATAAATCCAGGCAAGAAATGGGTAAAAAAGGGCTGTACAGAGAGTTAGAAGCCAGGTGACCCAGCTGGAGTAAGAAAGTGGAGGAGTAAAACCAAGCTGGAGTGCAAAGGCATAGCTCCATGGGACTGGTCTCACCTGAAGCTGCTCCCTCAGCCTTGTGTTTATAACCAGGACAACGGCAGGAATCCTCTGCTATTTGTAACACCCAGGATAATTCAGTGCCTTTTTGAAGAGCTTCTCTCTGTCCTGCTCCCCTGAGACCAACACATTAATGGGGTCACAGTGGTAACATGCCCCTTTGCCACAATAACCCATTTTACACTGAGGGACTCCTGCCTGAAAGCATGTCATTGCCATTAGTAAAGCTTTGTAGAAAAGAACAACTGCGAGTGCTGATGCCATAGCAACCCATTCAAGAGCAGGTAAGGTGGGCTACACTAGTTGAAAGGTTCCAGAGAGCTAATAGGAAAGTCACAGCCTTGCAAACAGCCCCTCTTTCTCATGACAGCAGGTGGCAAGAGGTCATGGTAAAAAGCTCCCCATGCCCTCAGAGAACCTAAGGTGAGGAGAAGCAAAGATCTTAGAGATAACCTCACAGATAATAACAGCTTCAGCAATGGTTTGGCTACTGGACCTCTCTCCCCAGGCAGGAAATGAAAAGCAGCAGGCACCAGGCAGTGCTTGGAGCCAGCCCTGCTGATCCTATGGGCAACAGTGTGTACTGCTCAGCACCACATCTGTACGTGACACTTCACATCTTTATTAGTCTTCACCTGTAAGAGAACATAACCTAAAAAACTCTGAGAGTGCCAGCCAACTTTAATAAAGTTTAAGAGGTCCTCCTTCAAGCTAATAATAGGTGAATGAAGCTGAGCAGTACTAACAGGTTGGCACTTCTGCAAAGGATGACTTTTCTAAAGCAAAAAAAGGTAATTATTATAGTCAACTGAATATTTTAGAAGAAGCAACTTACTCATAATCTTGCATAATTTTTCTGTTCGTATGTTGCCCATCAATGCAACAAGTCTATGCACACAAATGTAGTTGTTACTTTTAATTTCTATCACCTGTCATCAGCAAATCACTCTTGGCCAGCACATCTCTTCCATACAGTTGTGATGTTTCAGCTGGTAGAGTGTTACTCATGCTGCTTCAGAATGGCAGATGGTGGTGTTCCTGCTGATCAGGTGGCTCCTGTGATTGACTAACACAATGGTGCTAGTCTCCAGTTTTGCAGGACAAACTTTCTGAATACTGTGCTATGCTAAAAGTTTGGTTCTCAGTACTTGATACGCTAAGGGGTGCAAAAAGTCTTCAGTGTTTGCAAAATGTCTGGGGACTGTATTCTGAATCAAAATTCTGCATTTGGTGTGATCTGGAAAGAAAGTGCCCAGGGTAAAACTGTACCCTGGTTACCAGCTTTTGCCACACCACAACATTCACCATCACAGAGGAGGCTCAGTTGGAAAGAACACACAGAAAATCTAAACACTGCACTACAATTGGCTGTCAGTGGGGTTCATTCTGTGGCCGTGTGCTGACCAGTAGCTACTAGAATGCAAAAAGCACCTCCAAAGGGCAGTAAAGGCATTTCAGGGCTGTTCAAAATGTCCATAAAGTAACTCTGCACCTCTCATGCCCCTGGTGTAGGTCACCTACTACTCTGCTGTATTCACTGCATTTAACACTGCTCTGTAATGACTGAGATCAAGATCTGCCAACAGCACATCTTCAAGATTTGCAGTACAACTGGAAAGAGCTGTAAGATCTCACTTCATTCACCTTGGTCCCCTTTCCCCCCCTTTTAAAGTATTTCACATACAATTAAGAATGTGTTAGCCAACAGCAAGGGGGAAAGCCCCAGTGCTTCTTCCACCCTACTGCTGAACAGGGTTCAGCACATGGATTGCAGGTCCAGATTAGAGACAGAATTTCTCTGAAGTCAGGACGTGGTCCAACACTGGATTGCAGCCTCTCCAGTTTCCAACAGCTCTTTCCTCTCCATGTGGGACTACAGGTTGATTTCCATGTTTCTCTCCTAAAAATTATTCATTTCAAAGAAGACTTGTGCAGCTTGATGCTAGGCTGGGAACACTGTTTAGAAATTGCTGCTCAAGGATGTCTGTTATTTTATAGCATTTTCTTTTCCCCTGTAACACAACTGGATGTTTGAGCCAGCGGCGGGAAAGACCATCATCTACCACATTTGTCACCAAGTTTGATAGATAGTATTCCCAAGCCAATGCCATAAATGCTGTTTGGAAATTGCAAAGCCAGGCGGCTGCTGCTGCTGGTCTGGCCAAAAAGAATTAATTTATAATCATGAATATAAATTTCATAGATAGTATTATTGTCATTCCTCTTCTGAATTATAGGACATATGGGGAGTGGCTTGTGGAACAGAAGCAGTGTCACTATAATTCAGTGTAATTCCAATGACAATCATTCTATCTATCATGCAGATATAAATCAATCAATTTCCTACATTAAAGGGACAGACCTCACCTCTCAGAAGTTGGAGGAGAAGGAGCAGGATCCAGGTGTTACTGGTTATGCTGACTAAGGCTGGTTTTATTGCAGATAGCAGCCATTTCATGAATGTATTTCCACTGTATTCTGACCAACTGAATGATGCTTTCCCATGTGGCTACATGCAGTTTTTTTTAAAAAATCACACATCATTCATTCAGGACCATCTTCCATCTCTGCTGCCCTCTGCTACACATTAAATTACTGGACTTTCTAAATGAATGATAGTTGACAAACTACAGTAAACTTACTGTCCTGACTGAAATGACATTAATTCAACCAGAGCCCAATATATTCAAAGGTCTCTCTGAAATGCCATGAATTAGGGAGCAGATCTTTTCTATTAATGTGCCTTAGTCCCTCCTAAAGGCTATCACCCTCAGGGAAAAATAAAAGACAGTAGAGCCTCAGTGCCACTAAGCGAGCTTGTAATGGCTTTGCAAGCACACTGCTGGGAAGAAGAATGCAGGACTCTCAGGAAGCAAGAACTTGTGTAGGAAGGAAGAGCCTCTGACCAGTGCAAAGGCATTTTGAAAAGCAGAGTTCTAGAGTTAAGCAACCTATTGTTCACCGTTATGAAAAAGAATGATTATTCATGAGTATGTTACTGTGTGTAGCTTGCCAATTACCCAATCAGGGGACATGTTCATTCAGCCATGAGTGAGGGCAGTACCCATAATATTTTATTGCTATTAAGCCTCAACTTTGCATGTTTTTATATAGACTATAGGGTGTTTAATAGCCATGCAAAGCTATGACTTTCTTGCATACATTACAGATGGGCATGAGAGGATAAATCCTACTGCAAGCTGCCCATGCTAACCCTTCCTTTGTAACTGAAAATACGTAACTGTGCAATACTGCATCACACAGAGCTGTCTGAATGGGTCATCTGTGCGAGATCTTATCTGCTTTGTGAAAATGTTACAAAGCTCTGCTGGAGGTAGTGTCACAGAGTCGACCACAGGGACAAAACATTTAGGTTGAAATAAAGATGTCATTTTTTAAAAGTCAGGAAGAAAAATGTTGTTTTTTAAATGTCCAGAAAAATGAACAGTAATTCAGAATGGTAAATGAGAATTAGATGTTTTTGGCAGAAGGAAATTTAAATACGTTCCCATAGTTTAGTGTTACCCATTTGGCTTTATAATTGCAGAGAATAATATTTCAGATACTAATATCCTGAGAGACAGGGTCAAGCTCTGAAAGCTGCTTTCCCTCTGAATCAGAACCAGGGAGATGTTCTGATATGTTCTGTATGTTCTGACCCACTCTCATAGTTCAGCCGCCTGTGAGAAGTGGTCACGTTCCCAGTCTGAACCTTTATCAACTAACTCTGGAGCTTGGGTCTGCTACAGTATTCTATCCAGTTCACTCATTCATGGCTAATTCACCAGTAGCCTTACACCTGCAGTTGAAATGCTAACTATTCATTTATACTCTGGTATTATATTCCAGTATAAACATGCCAGTTTGCATTTGTTAATTACTTCTACTTCTATGAAACATCTATGTTTTGAGATCTGCCTTCCTCTTCAAGAATGAGGCAATTACAATATTTGACTTTCCTGTAATGTCAGTTTTTTCCTGCTCCTTCACAGAAGGAACCACTCAATGGTGTCAACTATTTTTTGACTTTGATAGAAATGTATTGAGAGTCAAGATCATCTCTTAATAGTTCACATTTCTATTTAATAACCTGCTGCAATGTCAAAAGATACAACCATCATATCACACATCCAAGAGGTATTATGCACTGCCATCCTATCTATTGATGCACATCAGACATGTCCATGTTATTCCATATTCTGTCCATTCCAAAGAAAGGCTAAAGGAGACAGAGGGTGCAGATCTTGTTAGGTACAGCCTCTGACACTATCACTATCAATTGTCTTTTGCTAGCACTGATCATCACCTCAATTATCTGGTGTCCAGCCTACCTGATAGGTTTTTGCAAACTATAACTCTTCTGTCGATGAACATGGAATAATGACAGCTAGGGGTAGATGGACAGAATACAAAAGAGAGAAACCTATAAGTATTATACACATACACACGCACACAAACCTCCACCTGTGTCTCTAAAGCTGCAAGGATTCAGCACATCCAGTTGTTTTCATAATATGCAACATTATCGTATACAAAGCAGAAAGTACTGAGTTTAAAATGCCCTGAATGATTCTTTTCCTTTCTCTTATTCCATTCCCAAGTCTGTTAAATCTGCAAAATGTCTTAGAATAGAGTACAGCACCTAAAACCACACCTGCTAAATAATGTTTGGCAACTTGTTCAGAAACTGTTACTGGATGTTTAGGTAACAGGAAAAGAAAACTGGTTTTGTAAAAGTATGTTTGGCATGATTTGAATTTAAAGGATTTTTTAAAAATAATTCCCAATATCACAAACTTGAACCAGACTGAAAAAATCAAGCAAGAACTTGCAGATAGCACACTGCCACTGTAGCTGTAAATTTTTACCCATGCATTATTTCCCACAACATAAGAAAATGGATTTTAGTGCAATATTAATTGAAGTTTTGCCAGTATAAGGTTCATGAGGTTAATTTGAAAAGAATACATTACCAACATATTTATAGCATTTAAATAAATTAGGATCACACTTCACACATCAATAAGAGCTGTTAAATAATATTTTTATTCTATGTAAATTCTATCCATTCATCTCTGTTGTATAACAAATGACCATAATTATGGTGCTTCATTGGTAGGAAGGTCATTGGTAATCTTGTAATTTCTCATTGGTGTAAAAAGAGAAAACAGAACTGTTTGTGATGAATGTATTCAACCTTTTGCATACTTTGGTGCTTGGGACTATGCATTAAAAGGCAGCAAGAAATTAAGTTCTTTACTTACACAGCATTTTTAATCTAGTGCTGTTGATTTGTTATAACTAAGGCATTTATAATGCCTTATGAAGGGACTTTTTCCTGTATATTTTAAATTTCTTCTTTAGAAATTAACAAGGTTCAAATATTCACAAAATTACCCCTTTTCAAAAAGTCAGAATTCACAAATTCAGAATGACTACAAGTTCCAGTCTTTCCTTTTTCACTTGTAGCCCATGTATTTTGGATTACCGAAAAAATGATGCCTCAAAATCAAGTTGTAAAGAATGAGTGAATAAAATGAGAAAGCAGGCTACTTTCTAGTAGTCTCTGAGCTGAGATTACTGAGATAAACTTTCGGACTGATATTTTTCCCTAGTTCTGTCTTAGTTTTATAGAGAGATTTACTTCTTACTTTCAAAAAGGGAGGAATCCCAGTATTTCTTACAGAATTCAGAATATCTTTAAGAAGATTTCCTTCTTTAAAACAGCCAATGTGATTCCTGTAAGAAAAAATTCTGTGTAATTCATTAAAACAGACAATATACTGTCAGATTCAAATACATACTTTTATAGTTCTCATTGTATAAACATACGTTGTTTTCTAGTGGAATATACCAGAAGTGTATGGCTTTTATATAAGCGAAATGAAGACAGTATATTGATTGCTCATTCAGAGAGAGAAGGAACAGTGCCCTGTAACTGGAGTATCATTGCAAACACTGATGCTGGAAAGGCCCTCAGAAGCAAGGATTCATGCAAAGGGAATTCTTTTTAATGATGCTTGATTTAATCCCATTATTCTAATAAAGTGTAATCAATTGATGCAGAAAATCTGAAGGTCTAGTTCAGCTGCTGATTAGAGCTTGGTTGTTTTTAAGACAGTGGAGACAATGAAAGAGAAGTAAGTTAATAAGCTTTTGCTTCGCTAATCCACACTTCCTGGAGCGAGCTTGAGTTTTGAAGGAGGGCAATTTGGAAGCTGTCTTAGCATAAATCTAAAGCAAGTCCGTGACTGTCTAAGGGGAACAAGCCCCTCAGCATTCACCAAGACACGCTTCAAGGAGATTCTACTCTTAATCCAATTTACTCAGCCGAATAAGTCCCACTGCTTCAGCTTGCCAACAAATTAAAATCCAGCTTCATAAAAACACCTTGAATTTGGAAGGTATTGGCTGGCCTGCTAGACTTGAAACTTCATTTATTCTGGCTAACTTCTCAATTATCTTCCCAGCAGTGGAGATGTGTAAAAGTGCAAAAATCAATAGGATTCTATTCCCTTTCTATTGGAAAGGGAAAAATTAATGAGATAGGACACTCTCTTAATCAGAAATAAATGTTTTAATTCAGATAATGACATAGTTTTCCCTCGCTGAAGGATGACAAATGCTGGGCTGCACCCCCAGCAGAAGCAGTTTCAATTTTATTGTAAATATAAAAGGTATTGATCGGTGAGATGCACAAACCCTATTGCTTACAAAAGCCATTCAGGGGGACTGGGAAAACTATTAAGCACTGGGTCAGAAATCAATAAACAACACTGAAATGTAACAGAGGTCGCCCTAAGGCTTCATGGCATCTTAGAAAGCCAAGTGGCAGAAATAGTGACAGAAATGTCTCTTGTGGAGCAATGTTAAGGATGAAGGGGTCATGCGTTTCATCTCTTCGGAGCTTTGACAGGTCTGTGGAACAGAACTAATGTAGTCTTTCCTCACTCCCTTTGATTTAAATACATGCTGATTCATCTGACAGCTGAGCGCAATGATTGTTTTGGGTCATGCAAATATATTGGCTCAGAAAATATTGTAGGAGTATTTTGGTCCAGCCCTGCCTATGCAAATGGGATTTTAATTTGAGATTTGTTTGCCCTCTTTACAAAAATGCGAATGCAAAAGCACAAAGAAGTTTCTGAAATCTCGATGTTCCAGCATGAAATTTTAAAGAGAAATTTAAAGAGGTAAGTTGTAAAGATAAAAATAATTTAAAAAGGAAAAATAACAAATATTTTTGCACCACAGAAATTATGATTTGGTTTCATTATAAAAGGTTACTTCCTCTGCTAGAAATCACCTACCATCAGTGAACAAACCACAGTCACCCTAAGTACATGCTTTTGGTGGTCCTTAGTTTGAAAGTGCCATATCTGATACCCTGAGGACACTTGTCATGCATGACTACTGCTCCATAATCACCCAGCAGAAACCACCTAGAATGAAGAGAAACACCAGTAAAAGCAATGTCTCTTCACCGAAGTGGGAGCTGTTTTTTCATAGAAGACGTGGATTTGAAAGGCGTAAAGCAGAGTACTGAAACTTTTAACAACATCATTCCCAAAGCAGAGTCAGAGCCAAAAAAAAAAAAAAAAGCAAAAATCCGAGTGACTGTACCTTCTGCTGCGGAAAATGTAGCTTCCCCCTTGACACGGATATGATTATAAGATTGGTTAGGGTCAGGTTACCCATCAGTAGGTGAAGTGTTCAGGTGCTGAGGATTTCAGTTTCATCTCACCTCAGATATTATGTCAGCTCCATGTCATTTTCATCACGGGGAATGATTTGAGGGCTTGCTGTGTCCCCTGTTATTGCGGTCACTTGACCTCAGATGTAACTTCTGTTTAATACCAGCATTTGAACAAAGCCGAGGAGCAGCACACACACTGTGAGCCACCACTTGACCTTTCTGTCCCTGGAAGATGCCAATTGGCTCTGGCCTTCGGTTCCACTGCCCCCTCCATTTGCAACAAATGAATGTTAAGGCCTCAATGAATTGGCTCACATCTGAAGTTATATTTTTTCATTGCCATAAGCGTTTTAAAATTGAATCCCCTTTTTATATTTTGTCCTGAAGTAATGGTATTTTTCCTGTTGCATTTAGTTTGGGAGCATAGAAATGGGCTTGTTCTTAAACACAATATTCACCTCCGCTGTGTGCTAATTTTAAGTATGCGGTTTAAGGGAGGACATGTAAAGGACCACTTTATGTATCTTAATGAAACTTTTTCCTCTTCTTTATTAAGCGTGCCTGACTAAATCTAGAAAGAAAGTAGAAACCCTTTTTAAAATCATTAAAAAGTACATGCTACTCTCAGTCACAGTACACAGATTTGTAAAAGAATGGCCCCAGACATACAAATATGTCATTATTGCTCAGCAATTCATGAATCACAGCTCATGTCATATACATTACTGCAGTGACTTCCAGAGATGCAGCCGGTTTAAGTGAGCCACACAGGCTTTTTACATTCATTATGATTCTGACTGCAGTTACTGCTCCAGTAAACAGTTGTTCTGGAATGCCCCTCAGATGCCTTCTTTTAAAAATGCACCCTCCCATGCCTGACAAGCCACTGTGGTCAACATCTTGGAGCCGATCTGCTTTACCAGAATTTTTCCATGCCTGCTTGGTTACAAGAGTGAAGTAAATGTTTATGAACGTGGGAATAACAGGGAGAGTAGCATTAGTTTTGTTAGTATGGTGTTGATTAGCAATACTTGGCTGTGACAAGTAGCCTGATTTTCAAAATATGAAAATGAGGTGTCTGAACGTGGATTTAAGAGCAGTAGCAGCCTATGTCTGCACCCCCCATGCTGTGGCCCCACAGGAGCAGACCTGACCCGTGGCAGTGGCCCTCACCTTTCAGGCAGGGCTCTTTGGGATTTGCTCCAGCCTTGTAGCAGCCAGTGCATTGCTGGAGTGCAGCTTTCAGCAGGGGGATTCACTCAGAAGCCCAGCTGCAAACTCCAAGACTGCTCTGCAATGCAAACTAAGGTGCCATGGGTGAAGGAAGTTTCAAAAGTGCATTCCTGATTCAAAATTAAACACTAATACCAGTGCAGCCTCACGCTACTCTGCCAACCAGCCAGCACGCAGGGGCCAAGGAATCCACAGACATTCAGCTCTAGACTTCTCTATTCATATTACTGGGAAGAAGTCTCTAAAACAGTATCTGCTAAGGCAGTGATGGGGTTTTTTTTGACTGTGCATATACTATTACATAGGGAAGATCACGATGCTGCACAAGCCACCCCAGGCAGCCTATTTTCCAAGCACTCCTCGCTAACTGGGAACAAATTCAAACATGTGAGATGATAGGGCCATAACAAATGTTCTCATCTCTGTTACCTTCCAAAAAAGTACTGAATTAAATTAAAGTAATTACCTTTAAAATTAAAACACAAAATGCAGTACGCTGTCTTCTGAAAGTAAGGCATAAGATAGCACAATCAGTCATTCAGTTCAGCAAGCAGTCTGGCCTCCTTCTCTTTACCCTAATGAGTACTCTGGGTCTCTCCATAATCCATCTTCATATCCCTATTATGCCAGGCCCACCAAGCTCTCATATGTGAAACTCTTAAAAATTACGGCCTAAAAATATGGCATTTCTATTAGGACAAGGAGCCGACTTTCCAAAAATTCAGATTTCCAACCATTCACTTGACTCCAGATGCTAAGGTTTTCAAAAACACACTAAATGTTGCATGACCAAGGCAAAATCATGAAGGCTGGAAGTGCTGCTGTTGCTAATCCTGCTTGGAAGATTTCTGGGCTGGAAGCATTTAGCGTAACATATACCTTATTTCCTTGGTCTGACTTTTAATGAAAATTGCCAGTAACAGGGAAAGCAAGACTGACAGTGACTCATGGTCATTACTAAGATCCTTCAAAAGGCATTGGAAAATACTACATTATCAGAAAAAAATTAGAATATTGACAGTTTTCCATTAAATGCACTATATTATTTGGTTTTAAGTGATCACCTTATAAGAGCAATCTTTTGTGCAAAAATATGTGACTGCGAATATTTCTTCATCTATCCACAAGGTTGGGTTTACCCTGAGTTTTAAAAGAGAAAGCAGGGCAAAAGGGCTAAATATTTCCCACCTGACACTGCTAGTGAACACCATCATCTGTGTCCCAAGGCCAGACCAGCAAGACTAGCCTGCCTCTTTGCAACTTAAGTGTGCCAGCTAGCTTATCTTATGCTTTAATTCTTCTTTAATTCTAAGTATTTGGCTGCAGCCTATCTCTCCAGTACGACTTGTACAGCAAAACTGGTGGGTTCCTTCCTGGGACAGGTATGCAGATGCTTTTTTTCCCAAAGAAATAAGAGAGAGCCACTACCATAGCTGGAAATGAGGTGCTGTCTTGTCCATATGATGAGGACTCAACCACCAGTGTGAACAGTCTCTGTCCATAACCAATATGTGACCACGCAGCTCCTTCTAGCAAGAGCAGTTCTGTCTGCACACTGCAAAATAAGTTCAGTAAAGGTTCAATGTAAGAAACTTGAAATATAGTACACAATTAGAGGTGAGCTTGGTAATTCCTGCCCCATATTATTTCCTTTTTTTAAAAATTTCAAGCAATGTGGGAGGAAGCTCTGAAGAACTGATTTTCATGGGATAAAGAAGCAACTGACATTTCCGCTTCAGGTGTGGCACATACACTAGAAGTACCCAGAGATGACCCTGGGGAAGGGTTTGTGGCAGAAGGAGCAAGAAAAAATCTCTTATTATACCAAGTCAAAAAGAAGTCAAACATGAACTATGTGTCTCCCACTTGTCCTTTTGGCCCTTCATGCTTTAGAAAGGGGCCCAAAGGCTGGGACTTTCTTTTACTAAATAGAATTGTCATCAATACATTCAATAGCGATCTAACGTACAAATATTTCTCCAGGTTTATTTAATAAAGAAACCAACTGGAGATTATTATTTTGCTATCCTTATCTTTGCTAGAATAGAGAACCCTTAAATCAATAGCCATTAATTAGAATAACTTGGCGAGGGGAGCATGCATTGAACAATACAGGGCATTCAACAGGCTCCCACTAAACCGAAGGTCCAAACTATTTCCATACAGGACAGAAAAAACAAATTTTACAGAAGAAAAGCTACCTTTTCTTCTTGAAAAGACTTTAAGAAAATGTGCAGCTTTGACTACGGAAATATCTTCACTCACGGCAGTGTTCTATGCTTCACCCAGCCCACGCTTGTCTCCCTGAAGTCCAACCTTATTTATAGTATGAGTAATAAAATTTTCTTTAACTTTAATGAGAAATTTTAACAGTGCATTCTGGAAGAAGGACAAATTTAAGCATGAGCTTAGACTTAAATAATCAGCTGAACCAGCAGTTAAATCTTTAGTCTTCTTTTAGACTTTAAGTGCTCTACTCTGACTGCTTCTTCGTCAGCAGCCGGCAGCAGGATGGTGAGTTCTGTGGCAGGGTGCACGTTTTGAGGCGGTGGGGGCTTCCCTGAGCCGGGAAAATCCCAGAAAAACCCAGACGGGGGCGAGGCGAGCGGCGCTGGGCTCCTAACAGCCGACAACAGCTGGTCCCGCGCGGTGCCTGACGGGAGGGGGTGGTCCCGGCGGTTACCGCGGGAGATTTAAACGGTCCCTTGGGGACACAGCGAAGAGCAGTGTGGCAAAGAGGTGTGGGGCAGGGCGCGAAGGCAGAGCACGGCACAGAGAGGACCTAGAGACTAGATAGAGGACACTGAAGACCATGGCGGCCACTCGGCAGAAGATTAAAGCTGCTCCGAGTGCTGTAGCAGGCAGGGTGGATGCTGCCACCCAGCCAGAGCCACAGTGTGTGCATGCAGCTACCCAGACTCTGGGCTGCAGGCAGTGTCCCCCTCCCACACCAGCTCATGCCTCTGTTACTGGCTCCACTTGTGAAAGCTGCACTCGAGTGGGGGAACTCCTTCATAGGGTGGAGGAATTAAGGGAGGAGGTAAAGAGGCTGAGGACCATGAGGGAGTGTGAGAGGCAAATGGACCAGTGGAGCAGTGCCCTCTCACTAGCTCAGCAGCCTGCTGGAGATGGTATGTCCAAACACCATCCACCTGCAAATTGCAAGGTTGGGGTTACAAGGGATGGGGAATGGCAGCAAATTCCTGCCAAACGAAAGAAACCTCCTCCCCTCAACCAGACAGCAAAACCCCAGATCCCTCTGGTGAACAAGTAGCATGTGCTTCAGGTGGAATCCAATCCTGAGGATGATGGCTCCCACAGCCTAGAATATTTCCCTAGGCCTCACCATCCTCAGAAAAAGATAAAAACATCCTCCATTAAGAAGAAAAGGAGGGTGATTGTTGTAGGGGACTCCCTCCTAAAAGGAATGGAGGGACACATTTGTAGACTGGACCCGCTCCACAGAGAGGTCTGCTGCTTACAGGGGGTATCAGTGAAGGAGATTGCTCGAAAACTTCCTTCCCTGGTCCACAAGACAGACTAATATCCTCTGACAGCAGTCCAAACCGGTAATGACTATCTAGTAAACAGAAAGACCAAAGCCATGAAGAAAGACTTCAGGGCCATTGGGAAAATTATGCAGGGCTCTGGGGCTCAGATAGTATTCTACTCCATCCCAAGGCTAAACAGAGAGGAGCAGGAAGTCAGGAAGAAGAATT
The DNA here is from genome assembly GCA_033558105.1 of Coccyzus lansbergi. Classification (NCBI taxonomy): domain Eukaryota; kingdom Metazoa; phylum Chordata; class Aves; order Cuculiformes; family Coccyzidae; genus Coccyzus; species Coccyzus lansbergi. The sequence goes on along the minus strand of JAUMJK010000781.1, from coordinate 757,515 downwards.
CGATTAATGCCTGGCTCCAAGCCTGGTGTAAGGAAAGGGGCTTTGGTTTCTTTGATCATGGGGTGGCTCACGCACCCCTAGAATTTGTTGCTAAGGATGGGACACGTGTGTCTCCTAGGGGGGGGCTAAAGCCCTTGCTAAAAACCTACCTAAGCTCATAAACCGAGCTTTAGACTAGATATGAAGGGGGAGACCAGGCCAGACAGGAGCGAACCTGAACATGGGGCACAGGTGATACAGAGAGTGTGTGCTGGAGAGGACCACCAGTACATCACCACACAGAAAGTGGGGGTGAACACACCTGGGGGTGCTAAGGGAGATACGGGCACTCTGGCGCTAGCTACTCCAGTTACCAGGCAAATGGCAACAAACTCCGTTCCCTCTAAGAGGGCTGAAGCCTCCGCAACTCAGCTGAAGTGCATTTACACCAATGCACACAGCATGGGGAATAAGAAGGAAGAGCTAGAAGCTGCCATAGGGCAAGGAGCCTATGATGTCATTTCCATCACGGAAATATGGTGGAATGACTCATATAACTGGAGTGCAGCTATTGTGGGGTACAAACACTTCACGCGGGATAGGAAGGGTAGGAGAGGAGGTGGGGTAGCCCTCTTTGTAAGGGAGGGCTTGGACACTATTGAGATGAATTGTGGTGATGAGGAGATTGAGTGCCTGTGGGTTAAAATCAGAGGAGCCCATAAGAAGGTAGATTTTGTGCTGGGAGTCTGTTACAGGCCACCCAGCCAAGGAGAAACAGCTGATGAGCTCTTCTATAAACAGCTGGGGTTAATCTCTAGATCAGTGCCTCTTGTTCTTGTGGGAGACTTCAATCTCCCTGATATCTGCTGGAAGTACAATAGAGCAGAAAGGAAGCAGTCTAGAAGGCTCCTGGAGTGTGTGGAAGACAACTTCTTTGTCCAGCTGGTGAATGAACCAACAAGGGAAGGTGCCTTCCTGGACCTGCTCTTTGTGAACAGAGAAGGCCTTGTGGGGGATATGGCAGTAGGAGGACGCCTAGGACTAAACAATCATGAGATGATAGGGTTTTCTGTTCTAGGTGAAGTGAAGAGGGTGGTTAGCAGGACAGTAGCACTTAATTTCCAGAGGGCAGACTTTGAACTCTTCAGAAATCAGGTTGGCAAAGTCTGTGAAAGGTAACAAAAAAAATCTTTTTATAAATATATAAATAATAAAAGGAGGACTAGGGAGACCATACAGTCCCTATTGGATGCAGAAGGAACTACAGTGATGGGATGAGGAAAAGGCTGAGGTACTTAATGCCTTCTTTGCCACAGTCTTTAATTGTAAAGAAAGTTGTTCCCTCTGTGTAAAAACCCAGGAGCTAGAAGAACAAAATGAGGCTCCCATGATCCAAGAAGAGATGGTCAGAGCCTTGCTTGCCCAGCTAGACACCCACAAGTCTATGGGGCCGGACAGGATTCACCTAAGGGTATTGAAGGAGCTGGCGGATGTGTTGGCCAAACCCCTTTCCATCATCTTCCAACAGTCCTGTAAGACTGGGGCAGTTCCACTGGACTGGAGCAGTTCCACTGGACTGGAGGCTGATGTTGTGCCCATCTACAAGAAGGGTCACAGGGAGGATCCAGCGAACTCCAGGCCTGTCAGTCTGACCTCAGTGCCAGGGAAAGTCATGGAACAGGTGATCTTGAGTGCTATCATGAAGCATATGCAAAAGAACCGTGTGTTCAGGCCCAGTCAACACGGCTTCCCAAAAGGCAGTTCTTGCCAAACTAACCTGATCGCCTTCTATGACAAAGTGACTCGGCTGCTGGACAAGGGAAAGGCTGTGGATGTGGTCTTCCTGGACTTCAGTAAAGCCTTTGACACAGTTTTTCACAGCATTCTGCTACGGAAACTGTCAGCCTCTGGACTGGACAGGCACACACTGTTTCCTGGGTGGAAAACTGGTTGGATGGCCGGGCCCAGAGAGTGATGATAAATGGTGTTAAATCCAGCTGGAGGCCAGTGACAAGTAAGGTTCCCCAGGGCTCAGTGTTGAGTCCAGCCCTGTTCAATGTCTTCATCAATGACCTGGATGAAGGCATTGAGTGCTCCCTTAGCAAGTTTGTGGCCGACACTAAGCTGGGTGGAAGTGTTGATCTGCTGCAGGGCAGGGAGGCTCTGAAAAGGGATCTGAACAGGCTGGACCACTGGGATGAGTCTAATGGGAAGAGGTTTAACATGGCCAAATGCCGGGTCCTGTACTTGGGGCACAACAACCCTATGCAGAGCTACAAACTAGAAGTCTGTCTAGAAAGCTGCCTGGAGGAGAGGGACCTGGGGGTGTTGGTTGACAGCTGACTGAACATGAGCCAGCAGTGTGCCCAGGTGGCCAGGAAGGCCAATGGCATCTTGGCTTGTATCAGAAACGGTGTGACCAGCAGGTCCAGGGAGGTTATTCTCCTTCTGTACTCCGCAGTGGTGAAGCCACTCCTTGAATCCTGTGTTCAGTTCTGGGCCCCTCACCACAAGAAGGATGTTAAGGCTCTGGAGTGAGTCCAGAGAAGAGCAACAAAGCTGATGAAGGGGCTGGAGAACAGGAACTGTTCCTTATGAGGAACAGCTGAGAGAGCTGGGGTTGTTTAGCCTGGAGAAGGAGGAGGCTGAGAGGAGACCTCATTGCTCTCTGTAACTACCTGAGGCGGGGGGAGGGTTCTAGAGAGGAGGGTGATGGCCTCTTCTCCCAAGTGACAAGGGACAGGACAAGAGGAAATGGCCTCAAGCTCTGCCAGGGGAGGTTTAGGTTGGACATTAGGAAAAAATTTTTCACAGAAAGGGTCATTGGGCACTGGCAGAGGCTGCGCAGGGAGGTGGTTGATTCACCTTCCCTGGAGGTGTTTAAGGCACGGTGGACGAGGTGCTGAGGGGCATGGTTTAGAGACTGGTGGGAATGATTGGACTCAATGATCCGGTGGGTCTCTTCCAACCTGGTTGTTCTATCATTCTATGATTCTATGACTGTGCAACGGTTTCACCAACAAAAACCCAATGATCAGTAGTTTAAGCAATATCAGAAGCAGAACTGTCAATTAGCTGCAATTTATAGTCTCTGGTTTGTTTTTCCACACTTTTTCATTTTGCTACTCTTCAAATTAGAGACTAGCACTCACTCAAAGAGCCATTTATACTTGTTTTCTTTTCCATAAATATTGCAAAATATTTAACTTTCAATAGGTAACAGTTATAAAGCCATTATTTACATATTTAAGGTTTCAAAATGCAACTTAACTCCTGATTTTGATTCACTCTAATAGATTAGCTATATTTCATCCACACATGTGGTGAATCCTCTGCTGTGCTGTAACATGGCAGCTGTGCAGCAGCACTGGGAACAGCCATTTAGCAAAGTGAAGAACACTGCTGAGCTGACTCGTGAGGCAGGGGACAACACTGGGTGGGACATTTAGGTAGCATAATACCTTCCTACTGCAACCATTTATGATCTAGATATTTATTTTCTTGGCTGGTATATACTGAAGCTGGTCCTCTGAGCATTTCTGCACAGCACTGGGAAAGTGTTAGGGATGAAGGGAGAGTGGCTGCTGTGCTGCTGGGAAGCCTTACTCGGAGTCCTCATTTCAGACAGGATTGGAGCGATGGCAACTACCTCTCGGATATGTCACCACTCCTGTACTGCAGCAAATCACGTGTCTCTCTGCCTCATTCACCTGCTGCACCCCAGGACTCTGCAGTGCTTTTGGTTCAATAATAGCGACAGAAACTTCTTGCCAACTCCATAGTACCACTCCCAGCAACACTTAAATTATTTTCTGACTGGTTCAGGTCAGATCCATTTACTCTTATTTTTAAGAACTGATATTACCAAAGGCAACTTAAGGCACAACAATTGTAGGTCTAACAGATTTGAAGTGGTGCCATCACTTAACAAAAAAACCACCTTTTATTAATTTATACCAGAGAAATTAAAGGCAGGATCAGTCATCTTAGAGGATAGTGCTGTGCTGTATGCCAAACAAACCAACGCAAGCCTGACAGTGCCTGCAAATGGGAGATTTTTTTTTTTCAAAAGAGAAGCTACAGTGAACATGTGGGTTTGGGTGCCCTTGACATTTATAATTTACAAGAGGATGACTATTAGCAACAATATCCACACTCACTTTAAGACCAAAATAGTAAATGTCACTTTATGCTATCCCTAGCTAGATGTGATGCCAGCAGACATCTGAGAAATTGCAAGAATCTTGGAGATAAAACAACCTACAACTCTGTATTCAGCTTGACCCTGCTCTGCTGGGACATGGCAAGCCCCCAAAAGGCAATATGTCTTTTCTAAAATAAATGGATTTCTGGTGCTGTGAATGTGCCCATTAATTTCAAGTAAGATGTTGTGTACATAAAGTTTTTGGAGTTCTAGGATAATATTGCCCTTCTTGTATACAGTGTGGAGAGAGAGAGATTAGTTATAAAAAGGATTTTCCCCACTATCCAGTTCAAGGCAGTTGCAGCAATGTGTGGAACACAAATAGAATAGATTGGAAATGTGTTTTCCTTGTGTAGAAAGTTGCCCATAGGAAAAAAAAGATTAAATTTATACTCTTTGCCCTGAAAACATTTCAAGACAGAGGTTTAGAATGGTTCTCTGTGTTCTGAAATCAGATTAGAATTAATGATTCTATTGTTTTATTCTCACTTTTGATATGGAAAAGAACATTGTGCTTAGAAACAAATGAATTATTTTGAAGCTTGTATTCTGAAGCATGGGATATAGACATGCCAAAAAGTATCACCAGAAGCTTTGGTTCCACATCTTCTCCAAAATTATGTAAGCCTGAAATCTTTCCCACAGAGAAGAAGTTCCAGCAGAAAATACCAGATGAACTGTTTCCAGTGCTCATGTACACCACTCATGTGGCACCATAAAAATATGAACAGTTTCTTTATATGTGTTTGCTGACTGTAAGAGTTTTTAGCTGGGTTGCTTCTATTACCAGTTCCTTGTCCTGCAAGCCTTGCTTACGCGGGTAGCATTTCTT
>JAUMJK010000781.1:682500-747500 GCA_033558105.1 Coccyzus lansbergi | reverse complement strand
AGCTGGATTTTCATTAAAGCAGGAAGTATTAATTTAAATTAAGCAGAGTGAGATCTTTATTGTCAAAGTAATCAGCTACAAATAAGTCAGTTAATTCCACTTCTATATTTATAAACAGTTATCTTTCAGAATTAATGTTTTCCATTGGAATAATTTTCAAGTGGTTAAAAAATAAAGGCAGAAGGGAAACTTGCATGAAGCATTCCACATCACATTTGCTGTGCTGTTGTTTGGCTGAGCTCTATTGGAGTCTAGTACACAGGCACTGGAGCATCTACTATGACTGTATAAAACGTGTTTAATTGGCATGAAAAGGCACTAACAGAGTGCTAGTGGAGTTTCCATTATCCAAGCGGATATCTTATTTACTTTAGTTGAGATGGAGGACAAGACGAAAGGGTTGGCGACTGCATATGTGCATATGTGTGTGTGTACGTGTCTGCTTTAGGGGGGATTGGAAATCACACGTGCTATAAAACCCACAGCATTTATAATGCCACTAACCTCAAAATCCCCAGGAGAATGGTTTGCAAAATGTTTTCCTAATTATAATTTTGCAGATTTATGTTTAACACGGTTTGCCAGTTGTGAAATTGGCAATGATGATAATACAATTTGACGGGTATTTCACGATAAAAAATATGCATTTTTATAACGTACTTTCCCTGCAACCAAGTAAAAGAACCTGCTCTGAAAAGGAAGTTTCTTTTTTTGTGCCACACAGTACAAGTAGTCTGCTATGCATATATATACATGCGTTCTTATATTGTAATTTATATGGAAGACTAGCCTGCATTAAGAATCAATGTGGTACTGTATATGTTGTATTACAGTCCCCCCAGTGAGTCTATGAGGAACCAGCTCCCTGCTGAGTACATACTTATGTCAATATTTCTGTTAATTGTTGCATTACAAATTGTTACATATCCCAGCAGTGGGAGTTCACATTTGTGCCTGCAGTGGAGCTGACAACACCTACACGTGGTCCCAGGAGGTTTCAATATATTGTGGGATTTGCCTTTTGAAAACGTTATCACAGTTTATCAGTCCAATGTCATTCCACTTAGCATTAATAGAACAGAACCCAGAACTACGCCGTGGTGTGGTGTATTCCCCTGCCTCTCTCCACACACTGAGAAAACACTTGGAGATTAGAGAATTTGCACAAGATTCCCAATCCAAATCAAACGATGTTTGATTCCCTTCTAGTATTTGCATTGTTGTATAGCATGGTTTTTATTCCTAAATGCTGGTCTGTTCATGCTGTCACAGGAATTCATTAGTGGGCCATTGGTGTTATGCAGGATCCTGAACAGGTAATACTCAGAAGAGGAGATATTTTGTTTGAACTTTAAAAATAAATGGCGTTAATTTCTAAAATTCAATAGTGCTATTGGCTTCAACATATGCAAGATTTGCAAAGTCAGATCATAACAAGACATTTAGATGTAATTTTGTGGATTAGTTACTGAAGGGATGACCCCAGGATTAGACTCCACCAGCCACCAAAGAGTCGATCGCTGCAATATATCCTTACTGCATTTTGTAACAACCAGCTACCATCAAATTGCAAGGCTGCGCATTTTTGTGGGATGAACTTAAATAAATAGCATGAAATTGAATTTGTAAGACTGTTAATATTTACCATGCTCTCCGATTCCTTTAATTGCTTGCACTTCAATGAAGAGGAACCTTTATTGTGTGAACTAAAACAGGACAGTGAAAATTCTCCCTCTGGTGACAGACATAGGAGGTTAACAGGCAAATATGACCTGATACCAACTGATATGACAATGAATTTCCAAATCAGGACGTCAGGTTAGTCCTTAGTCTGTGTAGCAGGGCAACACACCTTTTCTTCTCTCCATCATTAAGAATCCCTGATGTCTCAAAAGGACCTGGTGGAGCCCAGAGCCATTGGAGGTGAAGCCCTGCTCCTCAGCATTCCTCCCAAAACCTCAGCATCCTTGCCAGTTTCCTGACAGTGGTCTTTACTGGGGGTACTGGGGGAGGGGACTGGTGGTTCATTGCCCCTGAAAACCCTCATAAATAGAGATTCCACAACAAGGAGACTCTATGCAAAAGGCTAATTACAGCCTGGGGCTGCATTAACCTTTAGTGTGGGTTCCCCACTGGGATCTTTGTGAGACTGTGAGGGAGAGAGAGTATATGTGTGTGTGTGTCTGTGTGTGTGTGTGTGTCTGTGTGTGTTCACAGGCTTGCAGATGCACACACAGACTTTCTCCCTGTCCTTTATTTTCCCATTCTCCTCCATGTTCTCCCATATACAGATTTTGGAAGTGCAGAAAACCTTCATTACAGTCCAAAGATTTGTTCACTGAGAAAGTCAAGGGAGGGATCAGGTCTCCTCCTCTCAGCATGAAACAGGAGTGGCTACAAAATTCTCTTCCTTGATGGAAGCTGGTAGTGCAAATTCAACAAAGACAATGATGACCATCTTGTCTATGTAAACCAGCTGGTACAAAACCATGCTGTCATCAAGAAGCCATCAAATTCTCTTTGGAAAAGCAAACAGAATGCAATTAATGTGAACCAGGTGCATTAGTAAATATTATGACAGAGGTAAATTTATTACTGAAAGGTACCAGTGGTCTTATAGTTGATATAAAACCTTGCAGCGATGATGCAGACATTTGGACAAATCTCTGTACTTTTCCTAGGAAGCTACAGTGAGTAAGTAAAATTGCAAGCAAAAACTAGGAAGATTTAATTCTCTAAAGTTGATATTGCCAAATTACTATGGTAGAGACCACAGTCATTCCAACCTTGAAGATCTTATGAGGGAAAATGCTATAACTAACCTGATTTCTTGTCTTGTCACACAATAACCTAGCCGAATGTGAAAATATCCATGAAAATTCAGTTGATGTCAGGTCTTCAAATATTTGAAAGCTCACAGAAAAGTCATCAAGGGCCAAAAGAACCTCACCTAGCTGATGACAATTACCTGGCATCCCACGAGCTCTAGGCGTACAGTATTTCTGCTATAGGGGCTATTCTTACTTCTTCATCAATAGACAGGGAGGGATATACACTTTTATGCTGCTGGACACTACCTAACAAGTAATACTAGCTACCACTGATCCTGAGATATTACAGTCTCATTGGAAGAGTGTCAGAAATCCAGGCAACATAGCAAAGTGATTTATTTGAATGCTTCCTGCAGGGAAATACACAATAATGAACAGCAAGGAACTGTTCCATTCCACTGGGTTTTTTACTAGAGGGCTCCCTCTAGTCCCTCTAGGACCAGTTTCTCCCCATGTTTAAGTCATATTCATGCTTAAACATGGAGCAGCTCAGCCAGACAAGAGGGGCTCAATAGCTATCAAGTTTCAAGTGAAATGCCTGCTTTCTTTCAGCACAGTGGCCATCATCGTGCCCATTACCTCCATGTTCAGATGAGCTCTGCTCAGGAAGGAGCAGGTAGAGGAAGCAAGTTGAGCCTCACCACCAAGGCTACACTGAGTTTGTCCTTATGAGCAGAGGGGAGAGGCATGTTAAAGTTTTTTAACTACAGCACAGTTCCCTTGGATGCGCAGAAAATACCTACCAGTCTATCATCAGCTTAAAGGCGCGTGGAGGCCACACAGCTCTCCTGGGACCCAGCTTCTATTATGCATATGAAAAGCAGATTCTCTCTGGTCCTTATCTTAAAAATGCTTCTGGGTTGTCCAAGCGCATCTGAAGTGCTAAGACTCAAATCACAGGAGGTTCTTTCACACCCCTGTAGGAGGCCTCCTGGTGGACAGGTGAGGACGTGACAGTATTCCCACCACATCAGCCTCTGAACACACTCATTCAAGTTAAATCTCATCACCTTTCACTTCAGTGGCAAAGCAGAGGTATTTTGTGCTGCCTTTGCAAACATTTATCCCAATAGGTAGCTTTGTGTAATAAAATAAAACCTCAGCAAAAAAACCCCGCCTCCCATAAATGATAAATCCCTACAAAAGTCAGGTCTGCCACTGAACATCTCCTCAGAGACAGGAAGAGGGAAAAAAACACATGACAGATGTTAATCACCTTCTTTAATGAACTGCTTGGAGATATTTAAATACGATGGTGTTGACTGTGGCATAAGAACATATGTACAATAGTATAAAACAAAGTAGAAACATGATGTATTATTAATGCACACTAATTCCTTTACATCTATTTAGAGGCATGATGAAGGAAGAACATACTGCATATTCTCACTGTAGCTCTTCTTGGATATAAAGAGACCCTCTGAAGCAAATTCTTCAGCCTACTATACTTCAAGAAATAGTAATGTAAAGCATCAGACATTTCCTATTAAAGTTTTAAAAACATAGCTCTAAGTCATACATTACATTGAATGCTTTAATATCTCATCTGATTCAGTAGGTTTTAAACCCCACAGAGGTCACATTTTGAAGCACTAGTCACTTTTCACAGCATTTCCAAACATTAAATAAAAATAAAAATTATTAGGAAGAACAGAGGCATCTGTAGAGGCTAATGATGTGTCAGTTTGATATTATTATTAATAATACTATTATTTCTGTTTCATATTAGGGGGATCATGATTGGTAATGGCTATAAACTAGGAGTGATAGCCTTCATTCTGACCCATCTGTGTTGCAGCTAGAGCAGTGTGAATGGATCCAGTTACAAAACAGTTGTTTCTCCTGACCCAATTTGGTGTTTGGCTTTGTCCTTGCAGCTAAACCCAAAGCCTTGGCATGCCCAGTTCAGGTCTGTGATCTGGTTACAACGAGCTTGGGCCTGAGCCCTGTGACAGGCTTTAATGATCTTATGACCAGGTCAAGGTCAACCACATTGTGACTGGGTACCCAAGACTGGTTTGTGTAAATGCACAGTACAAGGTCCATGTAACTGATCTTAGCTTCACTGACCATGGCAGGAAAAACTACCCTACCCAATCTCTGGAAAAGGAACATGGTAGCAGAGCCGTTTAGGCAGTGGCTTGCTACTGCATTAGAAATAGGAATGTAAGCCTTGTTCTTGGTTCTTATCAAGGGTTTCCTTCAGTCAGCTCAGCTGTACTTAATCTCTAAGGCTTGAATTGAGAAGTGTCGTAGGAGACAAGCCACAACACTTTTCTGTGTACTGTGCCTTTGCTATACAAAAAACACTAGGGTACAAATCTGCCTGAATTTTACATTTCTGACAATGTGACAGTGGTTCAGTACCTAACATTGAGTCATTATAAGAATAACAGTCAATTCAACTAATTGTAAATATTATGATAAGCATAAATGAAGAAGCATCTGTTGTCAAGAAAACGCTTGAGGAAGCACCACATAAACTGTTCTGGTTTAAATATTACAGCAGTACAACTTCATTAACTGACTAAAACAGTAATATACTGAGCAAGCAGTTTCTTCCTTTCTAATACCAAATACATACAACAGCACTCCCTTTTTTCCTTCTCTGTTACTGTTGTGGGTCATATTTAGTGTTGATGATTTGTAATTTACCCAACAGGTACAGGCACATTTCCCCCAGGTAACATTTGTAAACAGAAATAAAGCTGGTGGTGTATTGTTTGCCTCAGAAACTCTGCAATTCTAGTATGTCATAGAGTAGGCAGCGATGTGTAACCAAGACCTGTGATAAAAAGAAACTGCAATTGTTTTTTTTAAGGTATACCTCTAAAACTGTACAATGTGGATTTCCATGGTGTGGTACCACAGTCAGAAATTGCTTTTTTCTCCTCTATAAGAACTAGTTATCTGATATTCTTTTGTTTCCCTTATTCCAATGTTCAGTTGCACTTTAGTGTTCAGAGCTATAAGGATGCATTGAAACTTATGGAGCCTGACATTTTAACTATCTCATCTTAGCATGATTCATCTCAATTTACTTTCTTCAGAAATGTAGCCTGGAAGAATATGAACTGTTTTGAGGGCTTGCTAGAAGGCCATAAGCTCTATTAAAGAGCCCAGTATCAGCTACTTTCCAAAGAGAGTTTGCCTGTTACGTGTCTCATCCTGCCAAACTAGTAAGTGCCTCCTGGGAGTCTCAAAGGTTGAACCCACAGAGCTGGGGTGGGGGGGTGGAACTAAGCCTTAGATCATGTCTTCTGTCCTCACAGTGTTCCTGCGCTCTGCTGCAGGAACAGCAGAACAAAGAAATCCACAGCTGTTTCTGTGCTGTATTTGAGCCTTAAGCAGAACAGAGGCATCCAAATAGTTAAATAATGAGGTGATTAAAACAGCCTCAATAAGTTTGATGAGTTGATATGAGCAAACAAAATCATTCATATGATATTACACTATGGTCACAATCTGACAAGTATTCTGGGGCAAATCCTCTGCGTACGTCAACTGTCATTGCTCTACTGAAGTCAAAGCAGCTCTGACAACTTATACTCGTGGGGGCTTTGCCCTTTTGTTCACAATTCTTATAATAATCGAATTGCACTGCACACAAGCAGAGCCCTGGCTGCATGACCATCATGGTGTAAAATGCTCCACAGACAGCAAGCTGGACTATGGTCCATTTAAGGACCAAGGGCACAGGTTTCACTATTGAGATCTGACTTCCATTTAGAATTTGGATTCACCTGAGCTCTGACAACAACGATATGAGCACAGACTTTGAATATGACTCACTTAGGCACCTTCCTTTTAGCATAGCCAAGTAGAACACCAAGCAAACCCACAGGCAAACAGCATTAAATAGCAGTGAGGGGCTGTGATGAGGAACGGGTGGGCAGTGTAAGCCAAGGCTCACAACTGGCTTCCTCAAGAGTTCAATGACACTTAGCCTGGCCTGTTCCCCTTCTGCACTTGCAGTCACTGATACAGTGGAACAATAATATATCACTAGACCTGACCCTTTGGCCTTTATGAATTATCTGTTTTAGAAAGACGTGAAACCACCTTTTATATCCAACATAATAGATATTTAGACATTGTAGATCAATAGTGAACAAGTTTTCTGGTTATAGTTAATGGGTGCCAGAGGGACATTCTGACATTGACCTCTGACATCCCTGTTGACAAGAAATCTATAGAGAAAAAAATAGGAAAGACTGCCAGGTTTTAAAGTTATGAATATAGATCTACAGCAAATAATGGTAATTTTCATTGAGCAGAAATTATTCATACTATCAGTTTCAGATGAATTTCTCCAAAATCCTTAATTCTGAACAATGTAAAATTAGTAACTGGGCCTTGGTGAACACGTGAAACCAACTGTTCAGCTGTACAACACGATTACCCACTTGTTACTTGTATGATATTCTTCTGCTGTCAAAGCGGACTTTTCCCTTTATAAAATAGGATGTCATTTATAATTCCTAACCAGTACAGATTTGTTAAACAGCCACATCATAATAGATCTGAATAGGAAGAAGTAAAAGCTCCTGATTCTTGAAAGAAACTAACCTAAAATTATTTTTTAAAAGAAAATAATTTCATGGGAATCTAACATGATGATTTCTTATAAAGTTGGTAGCTAATATGAATTGCCATCAGAGCACCAAAATAAATCCTTATTCCTTGATATATCAGGTACTTTAGCTAGTGTCTCATGTAATTAATTGATGCAGAGAAATACTGTTAGTAAACGTGGCAACAGCTATGAGTATAAAATTGTATTGCTATGTCACATACTTCACAGCATTCAGTGAAGAAAGTTATATTCACCAGGAGCAGCTTAATTGAATCAGTAAGAGGGAGCAAATTTCCAGCACTGTGGTTTACACTGCAGCACAATCCAGTGTGCTTCCTGGAAACGGAATAAGCTCTGTCACATCAAGTGAAAAAGAAATCCATATGGAAAGAAGGTTGCCTTCTTTAAAAAGCATATCCCCTCCAACATACCTACTGTATTATTATGTCACACTCCAGTAATGCCGCACCAAGGTCTCTGTGGCCTTCCTGCAGCTAAGTACCATTGAAAACACATTTGTCCTGGCTGTTCTTTTCTTCTACCCCTCCTCTCATCTTGTGCAAGATGAATCGCTGCTGGATCCAGACTGACTCCGAGGGCAAAGCCAGGTCTTGAGGAGGTAACCTGCCTCCTACGGCTTAAACATTTTAATTAATTTTAACACTAATGCACAAATGAGAGTTAATCACTCTGCTGCGGTGCTTTCTAATTTACCGAGTTTATTCATTAAAACTTTCCTCACTGAGCTTTGATTGAATGCCATGCTTTTTAAAAGGCCTCTCAAACAGCCCTAAGGCTTTTAAAACTGATGTCTCCAGCAACTGTTGGAGCAATCTTTACAATTTGCTTTGCATGGAGGTGTGTGAAAGTTTGGTGGGAGAGGGATTGAGAGATCTAGTTAAAACAAAGTTACTTGAGCAGCTCAGTTACAGGACTGCTTGGGAATGCTCCAGTAAACACACACGTGGCTAAAATTATCTGCTAAACATGAAAGGCGTGTCTTAACTTTTACAAATTCTATACCAAAACATGTCACAAACCTCACAGTATAAAACTGTCCCCATGATGGTTGTGCAGCCTTTCATTGCTTAGTGCAAGAATGTAATATATGGTCTATGACTATTAATTTTATGAGATTGCTTTAGATTATACTGTTATATGTTTTATTGCTGTGCTATATAACAAAAAGCATGATGTTAATGTTATTTGTTTTAGATAGTATATTTGCAATGTGTTTGCTAATCTAATTATTTTAGAATCAATATAATAAAAGCTTAAGTACACAGTTTGGTCTATTAATTGCTATAACTAAAATCTGAAATTTATTGTTTAAATGGAGGTTCTTTATTTCAAATTAACTGAAGCAAAATATAATCTTTACCTTTTTAATTAACTGTGTTCGATATTAGGTAAAAAAAACCTTACTTTTTCAGTTTCTTAATGAAGGCTGCAACCAGAAAGGCGGGCATTCAATCATACATTTAATTGGCTTTTTTGAAGTCATTTACATTACTTAGATCTCCAAGGAAGTTGCAGTTAAGAAAAGACTCTCTGTACGTAGTTTTATGGGAAAACTCACTTAAAATCTGGATGTACAATACTTTTATAAAAGTACAACCCTGCTGTGGGCATGTCTCTAAAGCTATGTAAAACAACATAAAGATACTTGTTTATTTGTGTCTCTATCACCCTATGGGCACTGGGAACTTCACCCAGCACATAGGCAACTTAGGAAGACTCTCTGCAGAAGCCTGTGGTAACCATGCTTTCCTTCAGCAAATGCTCTGGGGTACAAGTCTCTTTATTCACATTTACAGTATATTTTCCTGGTTTGGGAAGCAGCTAAATTGTCAGCACAGATGGTCCCTTAGGACCCAAGCTGTCCTAAGCATCCAAGTCATTTTGGTTAGGCAGACCGCTTCATTGTAAAAACCTCATGACACCGTGGGTGGTTGAGTTAAGAAAACTGCCTTAAGTGTCTCTACTAATACTGAATTCCTGCATCTGTAGCTAGTATGGGCTCAACGTTTAGTCAGGCAATGAAAATACCTAGCTAGAAATTCAGGTTAACCTTCTTCAAGTTTATAAATCACAACCACTTCTATGTTTGAAGCAAATTTAAATGTGAAAGTACTCTGATTCTTGCCTCTTCTATTGCCTTTACACTTCACCCACTGCCCTATTGCTTCTCCTAACATTTGTTTGTGATTTCTAGTAGCCACAGCTCCAACAGACCCTGTGTGCAGCCTGGAAAACTGGGTTTTGTGCATGAGGAAAATGACTGACACATCAGGTGAGTCTAAAGCATCTGGGACAGCCAGGCTCTGCTTCACGTTTTCAAGACAATTGACTTGCACATGAACAGCATGTCCATCATGACAGGGAGGTGATGGATTTACCAGCACAAGCTCACTGCCCAGGAAGGGCAACAAGATCCTAGCATGTCCTGTGTGCTCCCTCCAAATACCCAGGCTGGCACATGGGCTTCTGTCTAGGAAAGACAGCATGAGATAAAGGCAATACCTCTTGCCTCATGCTGTCAACTTACATTGGAAATATTAAGACACTCAATCCAAGTCACTCATGAGTGTTTTCCATGGGCCACAAATCCCAGAAAACAGAAATCACACCCTTCGCTGTTGTTATCTCACTGCTTCCCCATCAATGATAAGCTCATGTCTCCAGACTGAGGAAGAGCCAAGTTGTTTGAGATGTTCTTGTGCAGTCTCTGACCCTCAATTAGGGCATCTAAGTACAGCATCCACATCCTGACCTTTCAGGACAACTGCCTGAGACTTTGGCTAGCCTCCTATATTTTGTTTTGCTTCACCTACCTGCTCCTTTTCTGACCAAGAAATTAAATTCTGGAAAAAGTCATTCTCAACAGTCTTCCTTTTCTTCCTGGAAATCTTTGCAGATCTCCCAACAGCACACTCCTGGAATAACTTCTCACTTGCCTGGCCTGTACTGATAGTTGCCCTGTCTTTTTCAAAGTCAAACCAAGCATCACAATTTTTCCTAGAATTCTTACTTTAAAATTCTCATGGTAGTGTTTCCTTAAGGATATTTTCCTCTGCTTATTCACATGTTGCTGCATTAAAAGCTTTCCGTGTCTCTACATTTTTGTACCAAAAAGCCTATTAGTGTATCATATTTTTGGATGGAAATGTTCATTGAGTTTTCAGGAATGATTGCATAGTTTTTCTCATCTTCCTAGGAAATTTATGAATCAATATTTTCAGCTTCATTGCTGCTCAGATTCTGTGAAACAATCCTTATGTTCAGATCTTTCTATGGGCTCATCAAACCAAAAGTCCTATTGAATTGGCTGCATTTCTGTTTCTATCTCGTTATGGTGGGTGGCACCGTGACACGTGTACCATTGTAGCAGGAGTCCTCTCTTCCAACTCCAAACAGGAAACTTTATGAGAATATGAATTACACTCACGGATTGAATTACTCCATCTCCTTCCTCCTCTCCGTAGTGCTTAAATCAAATGCCATCCCAGAGATCCTTCTTGACTTCATGGTATGGATTTAAGGAAATTCAGCGGTCACAGTGACCGTCTAAAATACCAATACACCACCTATACACTTGTTTCAACACATACAGGTATCACATTTAATAAAATGCCTACAATGAAAATTCTAGCTCAGATCTTTATTCTTAAAACCAAAGACCTGCAACAACCATTTTTCCATAATCTGTGTAAATGCCCCTGTCCAAACCAGAAAGAAGTGACACCCTCTAATGAATGTACCTCTGTGCAATCAAGTCTGCACAGGACTTTCTTAAATGAATTGCAAATAGCAAATATGTTTGTAAAAATTAGACTTTGCCAGCAGGCAATTCAAAAACAAACAAACCCCACTGCTTTCCTTTAAATACATTAATTGTTATGAAGAGGTAACCCAGTTCTAGTCATTACCTAGCAATGAAAAATTGACAATAGAGTTATTAGGATAATATACTTAATTAATAGAAATATTAAAAGATTCACCATTAACCTGCATTTGCTCAGAATGCCAGAGGGGTCATTAGTTAGAATGGCACAGAATATTTTATAGTACTTAATGTTCTTATAAGAAGTCAGAGAGAGGGAAATGGAGATCCATACCACTACTGGATTTGAAGTATGACCTTAGTGGTAGTCAAACTTTTAAACAGGAATGAAGACAAAGAGGACATGGAAAAAATTGTACCTTGAATTTAAGGGATTAGGACAGACCAAAGAGATATATTTGTTGAAAGCTAAGTGATATTTTAAAATCAGTTGTTCCAAAACGTTTTTGACTGCAACTATCCATCTTTAACAGCCTGGAAATGACCATCTCAGACAAAAAAAATGCACGCACACACTCCTCTGTAATATATACATATATATATGCTTAAGATACCCTTAGTTCAGAAAAGCATAGATTCATAGAAGACAAAAGATCACATTCAAAACCGTTTGTTAAGCTCTAGAAGATGAAGACCAGAGAGGGGAGGGAGGTTATAAAATGTTTAAAACTTCTGTTCAAGGAAAAGGAAAAACAAAGAGATGATGAGAGGAATCAGAGAAGCATATTGTAGAATATTAGTGACTGTGGCAGGCAGATGGATTTTGTAGATGTTGGGATTGTCAGTGCAGAGAAGTCAACAGCTGAATTCCAGAAGGCTTGGATGGGGCTGGCCTCACATTTCTCTCTCACGATAAACTGATGTGCTTTGTCTCCTTTTGTTACAGAACATCAGAATAGTTCAGGCATTAATAACAGTATAGTTAAAAAGAAAAAGAAAAGATCCCACACCTCATTATCCGACTTCCTGTTTGAAAGAAGGTGTGAGACCAAATTAGTGTATGTTTGGAAAGTACACTGTAAGAGTTAAGCATTGCAATAGAGATGTTAATTTAGAATTAAATAGATTGCCAGGAACCAAGTTCACCAACAACAAATCTGAATTGAGTCACCTGGAAAACCCTAGAAGGCTTTGATGTTATAGAAATCACATGGACTCTTCTCTCTTAAATGTCTCCCCATTAATACCAGCAGTTGTTCCCTTCCAAAGTAAATAGTGACTCATTAGGGATGGAGATAAATCGTCAGTCTGAATTGGAACTCCTAAAACCTTGGTTTCAGAAAGGAATCTCACAGATTCAAACTTCACAGCTTCAATATCACTCTTGTTAATTAGTGATTATAAAATGGGGAAATAAACAGGAGTCATTTGAGTCTCGCCCCAAGCCCTGCAGTGGCACATATATTTGATACAGAGCTGAATGGATGAGCGATTGAGAAAGTTAACAAAAACCACATTTTCTTCCTTAAAGAAATATTTCCTCCTGACAGATTTTGGATTGCATGCTCTTTGAAATACTGAAGCTATCATAGCACGTTCTCAGAGAAAAAATATTAAAAGCTAGTAGCACTAAGTGCAAAATATGTGACATTCATACAGACAAATACATCTCTGTGTATGGATACATATATAAACACGCCCACAAAATGCTGTATAAAAACACACCCACAAAGGAAGACACACACTTCAATAAAAATATCTGTTAGCAAGTAATTTAATATTTTGCAAAAAGTCCAAAGAAAAATATTCCTGGTCGCATTCCAGAAGGATTTCTTGGCAAGTCAGTCTTGTCCTGAACATGACAGTTAAACTCTTTGCTGCTCTGGGACTGCCTTGTTACTGCAACCTGCCCAGATGCTGGGAGACCGGAAGGTGCCGTGGAGGCTTTGGAGAGGAATTCTGAAGGCTAATCTGTGTTCACCCAGGCTACTATCAGCAGTGTAATACGGGCTCAGAACAAAAGCAGAGGCTCATTTTTATCTAGCTTTAAGCTGATTAATAAAAGAGGAAAATTCAAGATAAAAGCAGACAAACTAAAATGAGTTCCAAAAAGGAGCAATCCAGGAAAAGGACAGACCTAAGTCATGACGTTTAGATTAAGTTCTTGATTTTGCTGTATGCAACGTCATACAGTGAGGATGCTGAATCATGAGTCTGACTCGGATTATCCAGGCCAAAAACCAGAGGGTTACTTTTTAAAGTATTTCTGTTTCCTACTATGTAACAGCTTCCATCTTGTCAAAACCTTCTGCAACTGGACACTTTTGATGATATGATTTATAGAGCATTATTCATTCAAGTGATCATAAAGTGACAGAAGTCAGGAAATGTTACATCCAGACATACATCTAACTAAGAAAAAGTTAGATATGTTCGCAAAAAAAAGCATGCATTGGGGTGAAAGAGCTATTTTTTATTTTCTTTCTTAAAAAAACTCCACATACAAAACATACAAAGAAAAGAGTTCATTAGAGGTTTCAAAAACAGAGGGAGTGTAGTTTGTTACCCAGCAGACCTGAGTGAACTAACACCAAGTAAAATTCTGAGGAAGCCCAAATAAACTGAAATCTTCAAGATGGTCTAAATCCGTTGAAAACAAACACATAAAAACCTCAAACCACCTGCTTCTCTAGAATTTTACCAGGGAGCCATAAGCTCAAACTACGAATTCCCTTTTAGTGATGATAAGTCAGAAAACAAAGAGGGAAGAAAAAAAAAAACCAAACAGAGGAAAAGAGGGAGCCTCCTCTGTATTGACTTCCTTTGCTTCCTATGGGAAGGTGTAGTCACTGAGTACTCAGTGATCCTAGCAGTCAAGCCATGCTTTTTTATGTTCAAATACAAAGTTGGAGGTGAGGCTTCAAAGACTTGAAAATGAAAATATTAAGCCAGACTATACCTCCATTTACTTTTTGATTGCTTTGAAAATTCCCCAGCTTAGCTGTTCTCTGGAGTAAGCAGAATGCAGGTATAACATGGGACTTGTGACCATAACCTTGACTTTCCCCTGTGAAACAGTGTTAACACCATCTCAAAGGAGTTCTGCAACAGTCAAATGAGTTCTATCTATTTTAATAACGTTATAAATACTTTCAAACTTTGTTTCTTTTTTTAAAAGCCAGTAGTGCATAAAAAAAAATTAAGCAGAAAATTAATTTCCCCCAATGTCTTCAGTAATTGGACAGAATTTCCAGCAAGTACCAGATCTTTAGGATGAAAAAAATGTTTCCTGATTTCGCCATTATAATCCAAAAATTCTCGTTAGCTTCTTCAATTCATTTAATATAATGTACCCCTCCCAACAAGTTTTTAAGTGATGAAAAAGATTAAAAATGATCCCATAAGTCTGTTCAGTATTTTACATTCACTGACCTTTTATATAATTTGATATGTTCCTTTGGATGTCTCTTCCAAGTATGGTGGATAAGAGCTTGATTTATAAACAGTGTATGCACACAGGATTTTTATGTACTTTGTTCACACCATCAGTTTTTTCTGTAGTCATTTACAGTCTATTTGCAATTCATTAAAGTACTTCTCTTTTTAATAAAATTGCCTTTCTTTTTTTTGTTTCCATACCAAAGTAGGCTTCTTTAGAGGAAGAAAATTCTTCAGAATGCTGGTCTTGTGACAGCTGGTATGGGGTCCCTTGCTTGTACTTCATGTTATGGATCTCACTGTCATAGAAACTGGGAGAATTTGCTTTGAAAGAATATTTTGATAAAAATCCAGCTCTTTCCTTACCTTTGTCTTCAATGTTAAGTAATGGAAAACCATTCTCCCCACTAAAGTTCAAAGAAAAGGGCTGTGAAAGAGCAGATTCTTGATTCTTCCTCCTGATGTTCATCAGGCAACCCAGAACAGAGAACCTAAGCAATGATTCCAGGTGCACAATGCAGCTGAGGCAGAAATCTGGTTTTGTTTCACCTGCTGTTGTGAATGTGTCAGTGAATGTCCTCTTGAAAGTAAGGAGGGTTTGCATGGGTTACACTGTGCTATCATAAAGAGTAACTGAGCATTAATGATTTTTATTGTGAACTTTGGAATGTATTTTTCTTGTATGTCTGATAATATTCAAGCTACATAACTATTGGATCTCTTTTTCTCTCTGTAAATATCACTCCAACAAGAATCAAATTACACAAACTTCAGCAATGCAGATGCACAAGAAAACTGAAGCATGAACAGAAGAGGATAGAGTAGGCAGTATATAACACGTTTTGTGCTCTTATTTTCTGGTACAACTAGATTCTTTTCTTCAAGGTGGAAATGACCCTTTAGTGGGTGTCATTCACCTTCTGCCTCCTGTTTTCCTTTTCACTTTCTGAACTATGTACATAAACCTTTTCTTGTGCTTTATTTTTTCTTTTCGGTATAGCAGAAGGAGATTTTCCCTTACCTATAGTAAGACTTTAAGAACTGTACAGCAGGTGAAGTTTGAAAGAACCTGAAAATTTAAAATTCTATCATTTTCTGCGTAGTTATCAGCAATTAGGTATGCAGCTTTGGCAGTACACAAGAAGTGGGAATCTTCATTGGATAAGACCTGTAAAGAGATGTCTATTTCTTAGGAATGGTTGGACTAGAAGATCCGATGGGTCCCTTCCAACCTGGTTGTTCTGTGATTCTGTGATACATAGAGTTCTCACAAGATCCCAAGGTTGGCACTTAGGGTAGCTTAGTCTCAAAGGAGAGAAGGGCCACCTAAACAGTTGGCCTTCCTCTAAGGATTCTGGGGACCTACCCAATATGCATAATGCTGTAGTGTTTATGGGGACAATCCACACAGAAACTACTTACAGATGTAGCCGTGAAACCAAATTTTATCTGCAGGACCAGAAATATCTCAGAGAAGAGCAAACCACAGAAATAAACCTCCCAACCCACTTGGACAGTAGTAAAGCATAAACAAACTTTTGAAAACTCATTTTTTCCTTCTCAGCTTCCTCACAGCCTCTCAGAACTGAGTGTTTTGCTCCCCTCTGCCTCTTATCTACAGTATCAGAATTTCCAAGAAACATTTTGTACAATTATAGTTAATTCAGTCTGTGCTACTCACTGGGATACAGACACCACTCGAAACGTTTGCTGGAGTAACTATGTCTGTTGGGAGTGTGATGGAGAAAGAGATATATGGTAAATAGGGCTGTACTGACAAAAACCTCTACACAATACATAAACGGAAAGAAAATTAATGCATTTACAAGTAACAAAGGCAATTCGTTCTCTGTCACTAGCACTTTGCTCCAGTTTGGTGTTAATCTCCTCCTGGACTCGTCTGTGCTGTGTCTTTCTGTATTCAGTCCCAGCTATACAAAGTATAGATGTATTTTGTCCCAAACAATCACAACTACCGTCTTTCCTCAGAGATTTTCTTTGTATTTGGTTGGGAACAGGTATGCTCTGCTCAGCCTGTTTAGCCACCCCTGTGCTATGACTTTGTGCTAGCCTGTAGCCTGAGTAATGCTCTAGCACTCATTTTGTGAAATAATAAAGAAAGCAGATAGAAAGAGCAACACCCTTGCTACACATTTGTATTTCTCTGTAGCTGTCCTTTAACAAAAACAGAGTATTTATCATTGCCACATATTTGGAGGGATAAAAAGGCACTCTTTTGTTCCTTCAGATATATCTTACCCTTGTAAAAAAAATCCAACAACCCACAAATATTTCTCTCTTTTTCTAGAGATTACAAATACTGATTTTTCTCTCAATTTCCTTATCCAGTAATCAAAAGAGAAGGCAGCTTTTAAGAGTTTATATTTGATCCAATATTCAGTTTCTTTGTAACACATCATAATTTTCCTTAAGCATAAAACATCCCGCGTGAAAATATTTGCTGTTAGGAAATCTCTTTTTGTTTTTGGCTTTGCTATTCCAGCAGAAATGAACGCTTTCTTCTCTATCCCCAGCATAGCAGCTAATGCAGAGCTTTCCACTGGTGTGTGAAAGGCTTTTTCTTTATCTGTGGGGAGTATTATTTCTGATCCCCAATGCAGCAGTTAATAAAGTCTCAATAGTCTTTCTACCATTTCCCTCAGCACCCGTTTACAGTCCTAAAACTCCACTGCTCCTGTCACTCTCCAGCCTCTCCAATCTTCTCTGCCAAATGATGTTTTCCTTAGCAGGAACTTCCAATGTAGCCTCAATTGTTTCTGTTTTATTGAGGGATTCCTCCTGAGTGGATTTTTCAATAGCACTTTTAACCACACCAGCAGCCACACTCCTCTAAAGCAAAATTATCTACAGCTTTCCAAGATTTAATAGCAGTAAAGTTTTTAATGCTATCTTACTGAAGTCCCCTGAGCCTGCAATAGGTTCCTTCTCTTAATATTCCATTATGTCTGACACGCTCTTGCCAGCCATGGAGAGATTGGATCTTGTACTCCAGGCTTCCAGACTATCACATTTCCTCCCTTTTCTAAAATATATCCTCCTCTTTCCTGGAGGTCATTCTGCCTTTTCTCAGAATGAAGCTTGCACACAAACAGGCACACTATAAGAAGAAGATTAGACAAGAAACCAAAGTTTGAAGAATTTTCATTTTTCAGCAAAAGCAAATATTTTTAGAATATGCTTTAACTTTGGGTCTGACTGTTTTCCTTTGCTCCAACAGTTATGAAAACTGTTTCAGAATGAGATGCTTCTCAGTAGCGCATGCAGGCCTCAACATGATAGGTAACTCGCATGGGCATTATCTGTTTGTTCAGATGCAAACCAGACCCCACAGCCTAAAATCAGCACTCAGGGGACACACATTAACACTTGCATGCACTAGGTGACAAGATGAAGATCTCAGGAAAACCAAAAAGGCTCCATGTGACCATGCAAACATGAGGTTAATATTCAGCCAATCAGAATTAAAACCCTAACTATGTAAAAACCAAGAAGTGATGGTGCTCTCAGTAACACAGGTTTAAAGGAAGGGAGAACATTGCTGTCTGCAGAAGAGCAATATGGAGTAAACGAAGGCTTAGCTGAGAGGAACACATACTGTGACAGGGTGTTCTAATAACCACAGTGACATTAGGGGCAATTTGGGTAGACACTTGTGTTGAGAGTTTTACCAGATGGTTTCCATTAATGCTGCAGGTAGGAATGTGAGAATGCAGAGAGTTCGCTCGCTAGTATTTGAGATTCTTAGCTAAGCAGTTCATGCCATTAAGTGCTCCAGTTCTACTTTACCTCTGGAAGATAGATACTATAGTATATAAATAATACAGCATATACATTTACGTATTTGTAAATAATCAGCAATTAAAAGTTATAATCTGCCACATTTCTACAACTTTGCCACTTTGTCATTTCTGGTATTTAGTTTCAAAGCATAATTAAGACCAAATCTTTGGATACAGTTATTCCACCTATAAGAATATTTTTACTAAGCTCAGTTCTGAATTCTGATGGTGAAAACCCAGGTGTCTATCTTGCTGCTGGGCCTGCTGATGAAAGGATCATCTCCTGAACCAATACTTGTTACCTTTGCAAACCTCAGCACTCACACTGCTGCACTGCTTGAACAGTGACAAAAGATATAAACCACCCCCAAGGCTCCTAATTACCACCATTGGTAATTGGTTTGTTGTCCTGGAAGTGAAACACTGAGGTCACATTGAAAGGACTATAGCACAAATCTGGCTTGCTCCAAGCACTGAGTGCTCATATCCAAATTGATCCTCCTCAGACTCAGATTTTGGGGATGCAGCTCTGAAGCAACCATATCCTTAACATATTGATATTATTTACTTTTTCCATTTACTGACATTACAAGGTATGATGGCTTGCATTACTAACTGCCAACACTAATTATGACATTAAAAAATTCCAGTGTTTTCACAAAACATCTCTCGATAATCACATCGGAATGGTTATACCACCAACATTTGCCAAGTAGTGTTCACTGTATGTATTTATTTATTATCACTATCATCGCTATTATTCTAGTACAGCAGACACCAACTGTTAATAGTATGCTGTAATTTCTGTCATGTTCTCTAATGCCTGGTAGGTATATTTATTTCTTTAGCCTCTGAATGGAATTATTAGAACACATAAACCAAGGGTTGATTGGTGAAAAATACACTAGGGAATTATCATAGGAATTACCTATGTTCATGGAGAAACACCTGCATTATGGTATTCTACCGCATACATACACAGCTACTATAGTGCATAGAGGTACTTCTGCTGGAGGTATTTACATCTTCTTCTGCTTGGTGCCGTCCATTTTTTAAAATACAAGAGTATTTTAAAATGCTGCTGTACCACACCTTGTCTGCAGAAGAGGACTGCTGACTGTGCAGTTTTAAAGTAAAGATGGAACATAATCTGTATGCAAATGAGATATTAATATGGCATATAAAAGTAAAATTCACTAAAACAAGTTTGCACTGAGATCACAGAAATTTGGCCATTCTTAAACTTTGCCTCCTCACTGGATTTCACTGAATCAGTTTCCCACAGCTCTGTAATTTCCTGCGTAGTTTATATCTGTTGTGTGATTTAGCAGATAAAACTAAATGCATCTTTACTGCTAATGATGTGAGATATAGGCTTTTACTTGTGTCCACTTCCATTTAATGACCTAAATATCTCCAACTCTTTTGATAGCTGGGTTTAAAGCAGTATTGATTTCCCTGAAGTTTCTGTTGCTTGCATTGCAAAGATCTTCACTAAAAAGCAATGACCTAAATAGGGCAGTGGTTAACATGTCTTGGGTAGTATGCTGTAGTAAAGAAATCATAAGAGTAAGAAATTCTGGACTCAAGCATTTGTTGACAACTTCTCTGTGATTTTTAGTAACAGTTGGAATTGACTGCTGGAAAAATTCAACACCAATCAAAGAGCCAAGAGAGTGCTTAAGGAGTGAGGAAAATCAGGGGTTGTCCCTATTTGGAAGAAACTGAAATTCAGACCTAAAAAACACAAAGATTTTACAGGCTAAATAAAAACACAGATTCACTGTGAAATTGCCTTCAGTTTTCCTGATTCTAATTCAACATTTTGCCAACCAACTGCATAGTAATTTGCATTTAGGTTGGAAAAGACCTTTAAGATCACAGCACTTTACAAACATGTATTACTGACTCGTCAGTTAGAGAGGTGAGATATTAACCCCTGTTCACAAAGCAAGAATCTAAGAATCTTGAAGAGTAAAAGGCCCACAAATTCTAACTTAGGGGACTCATATTCAATATCAAGTGGATATTTACAGCTATGGTCTCTCAGATTTGTGTATGTGGCAAAAAACCCTTAAAGACTGACAAGTCTTAAATGTTCTCCTTTTGGAAACACACACTCTGGTCCAGAAGAAGAACTGAAACATTGAGCACTGCAGATTTAGTTAACCAGCAGAGTACGTCATTGCTCTATACTTACTCTAACACTCTCCAGATTCACTACAAAATATCTCTTTCTATGTCTCCTGCTCAAACACGCTGAGCTTTCTCTGTGAACACAAGTTCTAGAAATGCTGTTACACCCACGAGTGTCAAATCTTCTCTACTCTGCAAGAGGATGGTCCGTTCCAGCAGCTGTCCCTATAGCTCATCCTTGCATTCAGACTAAACTCACACCTTGGCAAGTCTGCCATGTAAAAACCAACCAAGTCAGGAGCCCATGGTAATCCCATCACACTCCTTCTTCTGTGTGCACGTTTTGTATGGGCTGTTCCTTCCTGTTTGCATAATGAACATTATATACAGCTAGCAAACCAACATATTTTACATCTTTCTTTCATAGCAGGTAATTGTCATTTAACATTGTGCTGCATTGCATCTCTTGAATTCCACAGTACATACATGTTAAAGATTACATCCAGTCACCTTGCATCCTGGGATTTTTCTGCCCAGCATTCTGCCAGGGCAACTTCCCAAGCCCTTCAGAGTACATCAATGTGCTTTTGCCTACTCTTATCATACTGGCACAGTGTCTGAACTATATAATTGCAATATATGTTGTATTGTACAGAACTGTGGATTTGCCTCAGAAGCTATCCTAATAAGTTTTTCATATAATTGTTTAAAGCAAATTGACTAAGTTTTCTTACTATAACTGCTAAAACAAATTGTTAATTCCAATTTAAAGCAGCTGAGTGAAACTGAGGAGTCAACATTTAGAAAGTTGGCCTTCTTAGGGATTTATATAAAGAAGGAACGTTTCTTTTACCCATAAACTTAAAAATGCCTGACTTGCTCCATCCAGTCAGCATTCTAATTCCTAAGGCTCTGCCTTTGAAGCAATACTTACTTCAATAGTTCAGAAACCTAGCACTGATTTTGTGGAAGTGGCATTTCTTCATTTGTCCCTGTTTCTTGTATGTCTGAGATGATGTCTGCAAAAATCTCTGCCCTCTTCACATTCAGGTCAGGAAGGGCTGCTGAATCAAACCCTGTATTTCAGAATAAAGGATTTGCAATTATTATTAGTACTTCAAAACTCCACCTTTGGTACCAGGGCACTTGGTGCTGTGCATACATAGGGCAGCTGTGTGTATGGCACAGTAACTGCACAGAGCGTCTGGGGTGAGCAGAGAAGGAGAGGGTATGAGCTAAGATGGAAAGAATTCAGCAGAAAAATGGATAGCTGAACTCTTTGCTAGGCAAACCAGTATAAAACAGTAATGATTTGCAGGCATTGCAGAACGGATGATCTTTAAAGATTTAAAAGGGGATATGTTCTCTTCTTTAAAAGAGAAATAGTGACTTTTCAGATTTGAAAAAGTCCTTTTACTTTCACTTGCATTTTGTATTCAGAAATGATAACTCTAGAAAAATGTGCCTCTTTACCTCTAGTGACCCATTGAATCTTGCTATTATCCAGCTTCTCTTCTAAGGTATTATAATAAAAATAATAACAACAGTAGTGGCTTTTCTAACAGCAAAAATATTTATAGTTAGATGTTAATAATATTCATGCCATTTTCATAATAGAAAATAACCTAATCATTTGGCACATAATGCTAGTCCAGGGGTTACTTATTTGCAGATCAGGAAGAATTTTCTTACAGACTGGGAGGTATAAATTTGAGTGATCTTATTTCAGTATCTCAGCTTCAAGTGAGATGTTGCCTTTAATCATCCCACAAGGCAAAAGGTTTCTTCTTCTGTGAATGAATGAGGAATGTGAGGATTATCCTCTGTTTACACTGGCGAAAGCAACTGTTTTCCTTTTAAAAGCAGGGACAGCTCTGATCTTCTGTTGTACCAGAGTGTGCTGAACCCTTCTGGTGCTGGTTTCTGAAATGGCTGTGGGACAAGCACTTACACTGGACAGTTTCAGAGCCAAAACTGCAAACTGCCACTGCACGAGCTGTGGAGTCACTTGTGTTGGCTGAACAAATGACAGTTTCACAGACAGGCCCAGGAAAGCCGAATGGATGTATTTGGTCTGTCTTGTTAGCCTCACTTTTTTTAGTTAATGATTTAAAGCTCTTCTCATTCTTCCCCTCAGTTTTCCCAGCTGTTCCCATACCATTGCACTGCAGCACTTGCTGACTCCCCCCTGCAAGACTTGGGGGCAGAGGGACAAACACATGTTTTCAAAGAGAGTTCCTCTTCTCAGCACTTCTGTAGATCCAGATCTCAGCCAACTCTCCAAGTGAATTATCTTAGTATTACCAGAGCAGGTCAGCAGCTGGACACTCACCTCTTGGAGCACATGCCAGCTATCTGGCACAGCCAGTGCCTACCTGGGAAATGAGAACCCAGGTGAGACTGTGGCAGGGTCGGGGATGGCAGGCTCACCTGCTTTCCTGGCTGTACTCCGAAGTTGAACATATTGGCTGTGGTTTGGTGACAGGGCTTCAGTCCTGGAACTCCTAAACTATCAGAGGTTTTTTCCTTATACCATGAAGATGAACTCCGAAGACTATATTAGAGTCTTGCTGGGGAACATGCATTATTCTGCAAGTTGTCTATCATGGCTACTTACTGTTTGGAAAAGAGAAAGTGATGATATTTATGATCCAGCATCAAGGAGCATTGAGACTTATCCATAACAGCACTATTGAGCAGAACGTTTTGGTCAGCAGAGAAAGAAGTTGTAGTTATCGCCATTTTTGCAAAGGATATCAGGTGCCTGGTAACTGTGTTCAACCTGGAGTGCAGAAACAGCAGCTGCATACCACTTAAATTATGTGCTTTGGAGCTAACACTTGGATTTATTCCAGCAGATACTGTATATTTAGCAACAGCTGATAACAAAACATCATTTCCCATGCTAAGACTAGTCTTTAAGCATCAGTAAAAATGTACTTAATCAATTTGTATTAAGTTACTGCGCAATCACCGTGGCAGTTTAAGGCTATGCCTATGTATATTAGACATTTTATCAGGTAATTATTATGTTCCCTTAACTTCTGAGCATTACTTGATATTTTATATCCACACAACTGCTATATTTAAATAGAGATTTTATTATATCTGGACTAGCACAGTAAGTGTGACTGCATTGTCTTTGAAAGGCATTTAAAGATGATGCTTTTTAATTGCCTATTCTCTTCCTTTTGGCATAGATGCCTCAGAAACAGCAAACGCTCTCAGCAATGAGCCACAAAGCAGCCCAGAGCAGGACTCTTGTGTAGCTTGTCATCTTCCTCCAAGAGCAGCTGAAGAGTACATGGTTGGGCCAGAGCTCCCTGGGGTGCCTGGCAGCCCAAACATGCTTAGGCCAACTGGTCTGGCACATGACTTGCTCAGGAAGGAAAAATCAGTTTCAGTCCATCTTTGCCTGATGCTTGGCCTCTCCTAATGAGGTCAGTGATTCTCAACCTCCTTGATATACTGTGCCTCTTCAAAGCCCTTTACCACCTTGAAAATGTAAATACAGTCTTTCTCTGTGTTGTTGTATAAGGGATTTATCACAGCTGTGCTGATATATCTCAGCAGGCTTTCTGAAAGGACCGAGTGATGCAGCTCTAGTGCTCTCTCTTTATTCCTGTGGTACAAGCCTGCCTTGCTGATAAAAGTGAAAACAAGCAATTTTGCTATAAAGTAATCATGAACCATCATCCTCCACAACTTCATTGGACATTGGACGTGGCTTTCAAGGTACCAATACAAACATTAATTTTTCATTACTTCATAAATTGGCACAGTACTGGCACTATCTCCACTGAAGGAATTGGGGAACCTCGTCCTTTCTCTGCCTCTGCTATGTGCTTCTGCTGTGATCTTGTGCAAGTCCAGTAAGTTCTCTGCATCTTACAGTCTACGCCTTAAAAAGTAAAAAAATTAAGCACATCATAGGCTATTGAAATTTTTGCCTGCAAATGCCACGTCTGTTTACAGACAGGACTATACATTAGAAAGCACTATGCACTTCCTTTGTGTGCCCCTACCAGTGCAATTTTATGTTCTGATGTGTAATGTAACCATTTTATATTATTACAATCTTAAATGCCAGTTGTCAGGATCCATTTACAATTGTTGAAATATTTCCCTTGAGTACCTTCAGCAACTAATTTCAGGATGAGAATAAGCAAAAAATAAACTTATGCTGGGCTGTGTAGATATTCATCAAATCAAATGATTACAGAAAATTAATCTTTCTATAGTGGCTTATCAAGTGACAAGACACCAAGTGCATTTTAAATGCATAAATCTCAGTGCTAGGGGGGAAAACAAAACAGACAAGATCCCACAACCACTCACCCAACCACATACATTGGCCCTAAACAAGTACCATTTCCTTCTTTTTCAACTCACTAGACCCTTATTATGAATTTCTATAGCAAAAAAACTAATTGGATGAGCAAGTATTTGCTCAGTTTTCCACTGGTCTGATTGCTTTCAGTTGCTGTCTGTTTGGTCATTTCCTTTTCAAAAGTAGGATTGTTTGGGAGACTTCAAAACACAATCTTACATTTATGTGGGTTTCCAGAATAGAAAGCAGAGGCTTTGGGTACTCTTGGAGCGAAGAATTTGCCTATTATTGAATGAGATAACTTAATGACTTTTGAGCAGATTTAGCTTACCTGCATACACTTTTTTTTAACCTTCAGTTTATTTTTAGGTATTATGTAAGTTAAAATACTAAGACCAAAACTTTACAGGAGATCTTGAAGCTTTTGCAGTCACATCTTTTTAAATAAAATCAGAATGTGGCC
This sequence comes from Coccyzus lansbergi, assembly GCA_033558105.1. Classification (NCBI taxonomy): domain Eukaryota; kingdom Metazoa; phylum Chordata; class Aves; order Cuculiformes; family Coccyzidae; genus Coccyzus; species Coccyzus lansbergi. The sequence goes on along the minus strand of JAUMJK010000781.1, from coordinate 722,142 downwards.
CCAGAAGCATCAAGAGCCTTTCCAATCTGCCCTTGGCACCAACAGGCACTTGACCAACCCAGCTAAGACCCTGCTCATACATCTGTCACTCTCCTCCCTTTGAAACCTAATCCTTTAACTTCCAGATATCCAGGCACTGCCTTCCAACCAGTGATGGCATGGTTCTCTCCAGAGACGTTCCACACTAAGTATCTAGGATGACCCTGCTACACCTAAAGGTAGCATTCCTGTGCTGCACTCAGCTACAGCAGCAATCCAGGCCCCAGCAGGCACGGGATGGTCTCCCCTTCTCCTGCACTCCAATAGTCACATTCCTGGAGCCACATATTTATTTAATGTTAATGCCTCATTGTCTTGACATTCATAATGTGCTAAGCTGGGAAAGTAATTAAACTCGTTTTCTGCTTGGGGGGAGGATGGGAAAAGGTGGGGGGAGTATCCTCCCTGTAAATTCTTATTCATATTTCTTTCCTGTTTTGTGATTCTCAATCGGAGTTTTCTAATAACAGATCATTTCTTTTTGTCTAACTTTAATCTGGCCCTGCTTGACAAGCACCATCCTTTTCATTGAAGGGTAAGACCACTTAAAGAAAGGCCAATAAGCCCTTGCACTGCTCAGCTGACTGGGGTGATTTGTCACCCTGTGCAGTGGTGGTCACACCAATGGATTTATCTCAAGGTAAATGGAGATGCTGAGACCTGGGACCTGGAGCTTTGATTAAGGCCCCCTTTTTGTAGTGTTGATAGATGTTGCTTGTGTTTATCTATTTGAAATGCCACTAAATCTGTGAATACAATGGAAAAAGAGAGTAGTTTGCAGCTGAAAACATATTAGTGATTTATGTTTCACTAAGAAGCACAATAAAGAGACAGAGGCTATTAAGAGGAGCTATTTTCATGAGAAATAGTTCTGCTTTAAAACATTATCAACCACACCTTGATAGAGACCTACATGCATGCATAATCATGTTTACTTATACCTTTAGCTGAATGCAGTATATATTTGGAACGCATAGCCCCAAATAATTAATAATCCAGAAGATGCTTTGCCATGAAAATGCATAAGAATAGAATACTTTGTGTGTTAATTGTCTTTCAGAGAAAAAGCAAGTGTAATGCACTGACCAGGGACTTCAGATGGACTCCACATCCCTTAAATCAGCTTCAAATCCTACTGACCATTATTGCCAGCATTTATTCACAAGGTTTTAGTAGAAATAACCAGTGGGGTGACACAAAAGGATTATAATGCATCGATATAACTTATAACATGAATCAATGTCAACAAGACGCACCCATTTAAATGAATAGGGTCAGATGAGAATGCTGTATCACCCTGACTCGTGTGACAGTTACAAATGCATAACCTAGTATGCATAATAGGAGTGTACAAACCAGTAGAGATTTGTAAACTTGGTTCATTTCAAGCAGAACTGACCCACAGGAATGGAAAACGGAAAAGCCAACTGAGCTGTCTAGAAATAAGTGATTCTGTAGTTTGTTGTTTAACGAAAGGCATAATGAGGTTTCATTTTCTCAAGCTTGAATAGAAAACACAGACCTACAATGCTATTAGGTAGCCAAGCTGCTATTTATCCCGTGTTCAATTAAAAGAAAAAGATAACACGTTCGCTTCCAAACACATTTCTGTTTACAAATGCAAAATAAAGCTTCACTGGTCTGTCTCGTACATGCAAATATGTAGGCAAACTGTAATTACACGTTCGGAATTAGCTATGCTGTGTTATGATTTATTGAAATGTTTTGAGGATTCCTCTTCAGCACTAATGAACAGTGGTGGAGGGGGCTGGGAGGCTGTATAACATGTGTGCACCTGGAGCATGAAAACTAGTACAGCAAGTTATGTACCTGTAGGGCGATACTCTGTCTATGGCTTGGCACTGCAGTGTACTGACAGTCTAGCAAAGCTCTTAAATCTGGACAACACCTGCACCTCATTTGCTTTACAGAAGAGCCATGACCTGACTGCTGATGGTGAGCCCTCCCTTTCATCCTTAGGATTATGACAAGTTATTAATTGCCACTATTAGCGGCAGCAGCCTGCTTGAGATCTCTGCTGCTCTCTGGAGGTGAGAAACTATGTGCATGTGAATGCAGAGAGAAAAGATGCGAAGCACTGGGGCAAACAGAGCAACAGCCTGCCCAAAAGGGATTGTGAGATTGTGAATAATTTATTAGAAAACATTTTTCTTTGTCCTTCCCACAGACCCACAAATCCTCCCTAAGCACTCTTTACCAGCCTTGCAGATAATGTACTTGCACATCTCAGAGCTTGCTAAATAGACTGAACAGGCCACAGAGTTCACTCTTAACACTGCTGCTTCAGAGGGCCTTACACAGATGAAACACTCACATCCTTTCCTGGAAGTCTTTCCTACAGAATCTTTTGAAATTAGGTAGAAATACAAAGATAAAATGACAAGTCTATGTTGGGAAAACATTTTTTTCCTTTTTCTTTTTGTAGCTATGTACTGAATCTGTCAGCTCCCAGCTCGAAGAAAGCCAAATTTCAGCATGGATTCACACCTCATTTCATCCTTCTGCGTGCACTTACTTGAAACCACTTAACCTGCCTTGTGAATGTTTTCAGAGACCAAACTTCAGATCTCATCACCTAATGAAAAAAGTTGTGGTTGAATTCAAGACACTTTCATGAAATAGCAAGTATATACTTGGGTAGATGGAGAAATGCCAACTTCCGTAAGTTAAGGAACAACCACTGGTAAATGTGAGTGTAAGTAAAAGGTCACAATTTTCAGAGGGGGCAGAAAGGAAATGATTAACGATTAAACATGAACTGATGTCAACAAAAATTGCTTTGAGGGACCTGTGCTGATTAGGACCACCCGAAGACCTCCTTGAGACACACTCATGCTTGAACAGACCCCGGGATCTTGGTCTGTGGATCAACCAGATGATGGGTCCTCTGGAGAGTGTTGGTTGGTGCATGCCTTAGTTTCATCCAGGTCAGGAGTCAAGATGTGGTCAGTGTCAGCTCCCACACTAGAAACACAGAAGGAGACCACACCACAAATCCTGTGTTCAGTTTTGGGCCCCTCACCACAAGAAGGATGTTGAGGTTCTAGAGTGAGTCCAGAGAAGAGCAACAAAGCTGGTGAAGGGGCTGGAGAACAGGTCCTATGAGGAACGGCTGAGAGAGCTGGGGTTGTTTAGCCTGGAGAACAGGAGGCTGAGAGGCCTCATTACTCTCTACAACTACCTGAAGGGAGGTTGTAGAGAGGAGGGAGCTGGCCTCTTTTCCCAAGTGACAGGGGACAGGACAAGAGGGAATGGCCTCAAGCTCCGCCAGGGGAGATTTAGGCTAGACATTAGGAAAAAAAATTCACAGAAAGGGTCATTGGGCACTGGAACAGGCTGCCCAGGGAGGTGGTTGATTCCCCTTCCCTGGAGGTGTTTAAGGCACGGGTAGACGAAGTGCTGAGGGACATCGTTTAGAGATTGGTGGGAATGATTGGACTCGATGATCCAGTGGGTCTCTTCCAACCTGGTGATTCTATGATTCTATGATCCTATGACTTCTGGAACACAGACACAGTCCAGTGGTGTAAATTAAAAAGAGAAGCTGAATAGTCAGAGGAGCCAAGGACCACTTCCCTGTATTTTAGGAATCCTTTCTCAGTATTTGCTAGACACTCAATACCTCCATGTCCAATCTATAATAGAATAATCTTTTTCTATGTTTTAACAAATTTCATTTCATTAAAATTTATCATTTTTACTATCTGTCCAAACTTTTTGGTTGCTCTGCCAAGTCATCTTTAACAAAGCATGTTTCACACATTTTCATATGTGAAAATAAATTATGTGTGGGACTTACATGCCTAAAGTACTACTCCTCATTTGGCTGGCTTAGAAGGTATGTAGAATGCTTCTACAGACCTTATATGGATAGAGTGTACTTATAATTTGGATTAGGAATAATAACTATGACTGAGTCCATCAGAATCCTCTCCAAGAACTATAAAGGGCAAATTTTTCATACTTAGCATGCAATGGCATCATGGTATGCGCTGATCTTCTATTTGTTATTACATGAACTTACATTTAGAAGTATGTTCTCAGGTTCATTTGTTTATCCATCTAAATATCAGTATCTCAAGAGCAGCACAAGAATTCATACCTCTACATCAGTTTCATACCTTCATATGAAAACAAAATTTATCAGTTTGTACTGATTATAAACTATTACTAATAATAGTACTGAAATATATGTGAAGCTTGAGTTTACAGAAACGTCTACTGAAACCTCAGGACAAAGTAACTCAGTTTTGTGAATCATTTGAGCCAGTTCCTCTGTGAGACACTCTCAAATGAATAAATAGGGTTACAACCTAAACATCAGAGGCAGCCTTAGGTGACAGTCATGCGCTCCAATCGTGCTGCTTTAGCTGGGACACCAATGGCCTCCATGTGGTTACCTTTACATCTACTTTGGTGAGGATGAAAACCTCTTCAGTTTGAGGCCCAGAAGAGGAAACTGCTGTCAAGGCAGAGGTTCAGGACAGAATCCAAAGAAATTGAAGAGGGATTGAATTAAATTCCATGAGCAGAGAGCTCTCACCACTGTTGTCTTGCAATGCTCAACTTTTAAGAAGAGTGAAATTCCTTTTCTTTCAAAGAATACTTGTAGGCTTTTACTATTAAGGGATGATTTGATGCTCTGAATCTTAGGTGGAAAGAAGTACTTTCTCAAGCCTAGACCATGGCAGATACTGTTATTTATTGGTTTGCTCAATGCCTCGAAGCCTCTTGCTTTTGATCAATCATCTTTCACAGTACAAAAATACTGAACATAAAACAGATTTTCAGTTCTACTTTGGCCCTGTACCTTTGTCCAAACACATAAAACACGGCTGGTTTTGTGCCTCAGTTGGAGTCACCATTCCTTCAATCCATCAGGCCAAACCTCCTTCCTTTCTATCTCCTCTCCCTTCTAATGCTTGAAGTGTGCATTGCAACATGCTCTTTTCTTTTGCAACATGCAGGAATGGTAACAGTACAATTTTCCCCATTGCTTTCACAATAAAAATTACTATAAAAATGTATGAGTTGTAATACAAACATGAATTATATAAATGAGTTACAAGAGTACAGAGAAACGGAGTTGTTTCCTCAGGGTACTGAGGAACAAACAAATCTAATTTTAAGCAGCCTTTTGTTATATAGCAAGTTCAAAGTCCATCTGTAAAATTGCTGTGGTTTGAATCTTTCATTTTCTTAAGAGAGAGAGAGTTTAGATTAGAGCTTACTAATTTAGTTACAGACTATATGAAACCGGGTTTTCATATGAATTTCAGAGGCTTTAATTGCTAAGTAATTCAAAAGCAAATATTCTATGTCATCTGTAAACACACAGACACAATGGAATAGCAATATAAAGTATGAAACATTATCACAGCTGAAAAAAATACCTGTTTTTAATAAAAAAATACTGACAGGGACATTTTCTGTTGACAGTATATATTTACAGGAGGACGAAGCCCTTGGCATCTAACCACTTTAAGATCACATCATTAATTCAAGTAATTATTTATCACAGATAAACTAGTGAGGAGCATCCATCCAAATGAAATAACAGCCTTAAGTATCTTTAAAGACCAACAGCCCTTCATGCTTCTGTGCCATTCCAAGTAAAACCCTGTGAGATTCCAGGAACCGAGAGAAGTCTGGCATGACAGAAATTCAAAAGTAGGCTGGTGATGGCAGAGAGCTGACACTCACCAACATCAACAGAACAGAATGTTGCATGCACCGAAATTTCTGAGCTAGTCTAAAATAAAGCTAACTTATCTATTGTATGTGTGTTTGTTGCTCCTTTGCCATCACACCGGTTCCTGAGAAAGCTTGAACTGTGCCTCTCTGTTCAGATCTCTCAGGCAGAGGATGGTGCTGGACATAATATAACTTCCATGTGGAGAGTTTTGTATTAAGCAAGGCGATGTGCTAACTGTCTGACAGAAACCCTTCTTACTAATGTTGTTTTAAATAGTGCAGTACCTTGAGAGTTAGAAAGTCTATTATCTCTTCAAACAGTATGTTGAGGTTCAGGTTAGTGATATGAAAGCACTGCTGAATTTTGTGGGTATCTCTCAGAGGGCTTAAGAGATGATTAGCATTTCTGTGTGATGTGACTGATCCTTTTTGTGTTTCTGAGATCAATAGGCTGATATTTAGAATGCACTACATTCTCTGCAGTATGTAATATGACATGTGAAATATGCTGGTCTTGATCTAAATCTTGTTGGACTGCTTAGAAAAGCTCTCAGTGAATTCAAGCAACATTATTGCTTACGTATTATTTTTCAGTTTCAGGTTCTTGATTTTGCAACTAAAACAACATTCTGTTAACAGTGTTTTCTTATGGAGCACATAAAAAGGCAATTTTCCTTACATTTATAATCCTTTAATATAACCATTAAAATATTTTAAACAGAAAAATAAACTACATCAATTTTAGCAAGCCAGAACGTTTTGATGTCCAATATGGACAGTTAACATCTATAGTTAATATAACTGGGTAGCCCTGCATCAGCCAAGTACTCCCAGTTAGGAGCTCACTGGGACTAGGAACCAGTATGTCAGAGAATTAGACTATTCAAGAGCAAGGCTGGTGATCAGGATTTAGCTGTATGTCATGACAGGTGTAGAAATACAAATGTAGATAGTTTTATTCACATATGGGTACATGTGTACACAGTGGTGAGCAGTTTTACTGCATCCTGATCTGTGTCATTTTGCAATACTCAGAAAGGGATTAGCAAGTTTTGAATTTTTGTTTCTCTCATTATTTCATAAGAGTGGGGAGACAAAAAGGAGAATCCAGTCAGAGATCTAGCAGAAAGGTAAATTTAGGAACCATAAAAATCTCCTTCTTGACAAGATTAGGAATCCAAAGCTCACATCTAACCCATAACTATGCATTTTCTACGCCATTTTGAGACTCAAACCTGTCTCTAATGGAGGTAGTGTTACAGTCAAAGTGAGAGGCAAAGGGTTAAGCTGTGGAGCAAGCTGTGTACACACTCAAGGTATGTTTGTTTCTGTAGGAATGAATAGAGTCACTGTGAGGAGCAGAGTGTTATTTTAACACCTATTCTCTCTTTTGCTCTGTGGCCAGTTCACGTGTAACAGCCTTTCCATGGAGGAGCGAATCCATCTGTGTTTTCTCACCTGCAGGTGTTGGGGCTTTAATTAAAAGCTCTAACTAATATGTTGCTATTTTGTGAAAGGATGTGAATTATAGCAAATGCAAATTATGAATGATAATGAGAGACAGGGTAGCTCACTTGGAATAATTTTCTGTGTGTTTTTTTCTCCTTGTAACATAGGAGAATGTACTTTAATGAGATAATCAAGTATGAACACTAATTTACTCTCATGTCCTCTTTGTATGTGCATGCAAGACAGGTATACTTCCATTTGCATGAAGGATTGCACCAATTTAATAAGTGCAACTACTTAAACAGTTTGAGTATTAGTAAAAACAAACCCAACCTTAAGAAGCACCAGAGAAACTCAGTTTCTTACAAAGACCTTAAGCAACCCTGACTTCCAACTTCAGACACGTGTAGCAAATTCATTTGCCCCTTGTAATAATTTGTCACTGAAGCTGCTGTACTGTGTATATACAGACACACAGCTGAGTTTCACAACCCATACTGGACCATCCCAATTCTCTGAATCTCTGGGAAGTTTGGATCCTTTCTGTTTACTTGTATTGCAAAGTAAGATTAAGCATAATGATCTCAGGTCAATGAAACTCTTAGGACTGGAAGCATTTCTGTATGTTTTCTATAGAGAAATATAGTTGTATTTGGGAATCTCATTTTCAGAACAGAATACCAGTAATTCTGTTATGGCTTACCAGAACTCTCCTACCTTCTCCTCCATGTATCTGACATGATACGGGTGGATAGATCCTTTAAGAAAACTTTTGTAAAAACTGTCATTCAAAATCTCCATAAATTCCCATTAGGATATCATTTTATTATGATGCTCTGCCCCCGTTTCCTGCTTGCCCAGAACTCCCCATCAGTCAAGAGACCACAACAGTCAAGAGACCCTAGAAAAGACAGAGCCAGGGTGACCTCAGTGATTGCTGAGAAAGACAGTAGAAAGAAAAGTAAGTACAATTGACTCAAGAAGGCTAATAGAGCTGGGGTCAATATCAGAGTACTTGGAGGCATTAAAGAGACATGATATATGGTACAAGCTACAACAAAATTCCAGAAAAAGGTCTCTCACTCCCTACCCAAATACACAGTACATATATGTTCCATGTTTATAAAAATTACAGAGCAATAAACTCACCATCCAAGGTGAAAGATTAAAGGAAAAGAGGAAGGTGATGAACTGATGGAAAAGGGAGAAGAGACAGACAGGCAATGGTTGGGGAAAAAGTGTGAAAAGGAAAAAAAAAAAAGAGCCACTAGGGACTTGTAAGGGGGAAATAGTTTGTCACTGGGTACAAGTGGAAAACTAGGCCCAGTGGTAACAGGGAGAGAAGGAAAAAAAGGAGGAATAAGAGAAAGGCAAAAAAAGAAAAATGGGAAGAACAACAGAGGAAAAAGAGATGGAAGAAGCCTGATGCCAGAAAAAGCAGTTGTTAATTACAGTTAGGTGGATTTGCTGTAGACAGCAACATAACCTATTCTATTCTATTAATCATTAGTATCTGGGTGCCTCCAATGGCACATGAAGTATGTGTTATTTGTACTCTGGTCATTTCTCTGGGGAAAGATGTGTGTTCCGTGGGTATGGATAGATTCCTTTTCTTCTTTCTTAATATACATGTCATTGTGTTTTCAGTTTAGAGATGGCAAGGTCAAAGAAATACTCCTTCCGTTGCACAAATGTGTCTTTGAGGCATCAGGGAATTCAGGAACGAGAGAAGAATCAAACAGCTCACAAAAGGAAAGAGATCTTCAAGTGTGGTTTTTTTCTTCACCAGTTCCTTAGATATTTTTTGTTTAGACTTTTGGGATCATCTCACCTAAGAAAAATAAGACCAAAACCTCAGCCACTGGCCTTTTTACCTTCCTCTACCTGCTCCTTTCATGTCACCCTGAACAAGTCCAAACATAAAAGCTCTGCCTTAGACAGTCAGCCCCTACCCAAGCAGAATCCCTCGCTCTTGTACCTGCAAAGCTGATGCAGAAGCTGTAGCCCATACAAGAACCTGACACAGCCCAAAGTCCCACTACCAAGAGGTCTGCCTGGGTACAACCACACAAGATGGGACTTTTTCTTAAGAAATCTGTTATATGAATAAATTTAACCTAATTAACCTCTTGACTCTTTAACCATATCCTGCGGTTGGGCTCAGCAAATGTTCCCTAAGACTATCTTAGCAGACTGGTATTTTTTGTGTGTATGTGCACACATGTAGCACAATCCCCTCTGTGTTCATTGCTATAGCCTTGCCACTGATCTGACTCCTCCTCCTTTTATCAGTTGTTAGTCACACAACTTCTACAGCATTGTCACTTGTGTTTCAAGGCTCTGACACAGCGGAAGTTCAAAGCACCTTAAGTTAACTTATGATATATTGAGCACTCTGAGCACTGTAACCTGGACGTAACCACATACAATGTAAGCACAACTCAGCATCAGATTCCGGCATGTGACAGAAACCACTGGCAGTGTGGTTTTCCTGTTCTTAAGGAAGGTATATCACTGATCATTATAAATGGATAGTGATTGTAAGGCTAAATTCCCATCAAGGGGTTGATGAGTCATTAAAACCCCTCAAGCTTTGTTCTCACAGTTTATTGCCTCATCACCATCACCACCCCTTCATGAAATTATTGTTTTTTAATTAGCTCTAGCTCTTTCATTACTATCTGTATCATTGCAGAGAGAGAAATAGGGAAACAGCTCAAATAAAGTAACTGATTGCCCCTTTTGAAGCTAGTAATAAGATATTAGCATAGTGTAATTTAAAATGATGGCCTTTATGATACAGCAAAATAGATTTTTTTCCTAAATGATAGGAAATGTGGATAAGTCTCCTGGTTCCTGTTCCAGAGGTGCAAGGATTTAAAAAGCTACTGCTGAAGCTTCATTCCCCTGCCACCAGGAAATCTTCCAGTGACTCTTAATACCTCTCAGCCTCTCCTGCTGGCTAAGATGATGCTGGGCTGCTCAGCAGAGGGTTTGTGGGCACAAGCACTGTGAGACTCAGACAGCAGAATGCCCTGTGTGGGACTATTTCATCTGCTATGTAGTAACGCTATGTACTCTTGTGTCTCCAGTGGAAGATGTTGATTGGAATATGTTAAATAATAGCAACCATCCCAAGTGTAGTGATCTCCTGTATTTAAAACACGGGTTTACATGCTTCATAAATTTCAGTATTTGTAATTATACGATATATATGAACAGAGTGAGTGAAAGAGAGCATATATATTATGTGAGGAAACAGCATTATCGATCCTGTATTATACAGTGCACAAGAAAATTAGTTAACCATACAGCTCATTGGTTTAAAGATGGCAGTAAAGTTTAAAGGCATTCCGTAGTGAAGTTAAATATAACAGCCATGACACAAATAGAACAATTGCTTTACCCAGATTTCCCTGGCAGCTAAGGAATTCATGGGCTGGATCCTGCCCCTAGCATGCTGCTGCAGACTCAAAATAACCCCATGGGAACATGCGGAGTTACTCCGGATTTACACCACAGTAGCCTGGCCAGGAATATGGATCCAGAGGTTTAAATAAGGCTTATGTAATAAAAGGGGAATTTATAATGGTTCCCTGTGGAGCTGGAAGGCAGTGAGAGCTGCATCTGCTTATGTCAGAAGTGGAGTTAACAAAAATGTATTTCAGCTACCAACCATAAGTTATTTAACCTGAAAGAGTTTTGTTTTTTAAAATAAAAACAGATCAGAATAAGCAAAGCTATTTACTAAAGGAAGTAGTCCTGGGAGTACAAACCTACCCTACTACATGGTTCTCAATTTTCAGTCAATTCCAGTTGTATTCCACCTTTAAGACCACTTCTACCTGGGGTGGAGGCTGGCTGCTGTGGGAGTAGAGCTGGCACACCACAAGCTGCAAGTCCAGTGTGGATGTCCATGCATGGCAAGAGCGGGAACGTCACAGGAAGCAGTGACACTCCCGAGCCAGAAACTGTATGTCCCAGGTCTCACGCCTGCATCTGCCAGGCCTTTGGTTTGTGACTTTCAATGCATCACTCATTGTTCCTTCTCTCTGAGGGGCATGAAATGAACGGGGACTACAGAGGGGATACAAGGTCTAGTCATTCCAGGCTGGGGAAGATTCACTGTTTGCCTTAGAGAAAATTCTACAAAAAATACAGAACGATATCATAGTTCTTCATGTTGGCCAGCCCTCTGGAGCCATCAGTAGTTCTACGTGCAATCAGGAAGGGGAGCAGAGCAGTGGCAGTCAACAGAAAATACAAGGAATTGCAGAAATACTGGGTAAGATGATGGAAAAAATAATAAATTCTGCATTTAATTTCTCTCCCCCCATTTCATACAAATGTGATCTAATTTAATTTCAAAGAAATCTCTCTCCTGAATGCTTCGAAAAGGTTAAAATGCAATTTTCTGAAACTAAGTTATTAGATAGAGGAATATTAACCTTTGAGCCCCATAGACTTTTACTCTTTTTTATCTCCTTTTCATTTTTGTTTGTGGGTCTATTCATTTTTTTGTGATCTCCGTCATGTTGCTAGGTAACAGGCACTTAGCGTGCAGGCATGTTAGTCTATCTGTCTCTCTGCTTAGTCTGTCTGGTCCAGGCTACCTACTTCCCTAGCGCTTGCTGCCGGCAATGCAGTCCCTTACAAAAAGCATTTATCACAGCCTGCACAGTAATGGCCACTCAGTGGAGGGGAAATTGAGCTGACCTGAAGGCCAAAGCTGTTAGGGAGACTGGTGGGAAGGGTAAAAGGGTCACAGTACCCTTTTCCCACCCACTTAGTGGGCAGTAAGCAATAGAACAGCAGTGCCACTGTTTTCACTAACATATCCTGAGGCTTTGCACCTGAAATAAATGTTTGTTTGACATTAACAATAAAAAAAAAAAAATCTGTTTTCCTCACAGAAACTGGTTTTGCTATTTAAACTTCAGCAAGGTAGGGGCAGAGTGGGGAGAACGGCTTAAGATGTGATTTGTTGTGCACTTCAGACAATATAATTATTTCCTTTTGATAGCAATAACTCTTGTACGTTCCCATCTTCCTCGACTGAGAGAAGGCAGGAACCACAACACCAAAACAGTAAGTCTTTTGTTTCCTTTGGGTCAAACGCAACACCTACCACAAGTACCTAAAAAAATGAGTTCTGTTGACAAATCAAAGATATAAATAAGTAAATAATGCCACCCCAAAATCCAACTAAATACAAGAACAGTCTGATTTATGCTTCTGAATGTTATTGTATAGAAGCATTTTCTAAAACTAATCCAGGTGGTTCTTTCAGGCTGATGTGGAAATATTTGCCAATTGAGAGACAAACCATTTTCCAATAAAAAAACAGAGATGGGGGAAAAAATGGAGAGGCACTATCCCATCTCTCTTTTCCCTTAATTACCTAAACCTCCAGTTTCTTCTAGAGATAAAATGTATTCACAAGAGCTGCAGGACTGAAGTCTTAAAGGAAATAGAGAGCCTGACTTCCTGAACACAATTTTAAAACCCGTAAGTATTTACCTTGGTACATTACTTACATACAGGGATCTTGGGCTACCCGTCAACCCCTCGCAGAGGCGAGGCATTCTCAGGCATGTAACACTCTTCATCATTAGATCCTTATTAAGAACTTTAACTGGTGTCAGCAACGATCAGGATTTGGTATCTATTAATTAGTAAAACTTCATTGCTTATATTGCTTTTTTCTTATACAGATGCATTACTGCTAGAATCATCGTAAGGTTGCTGCTGTATCCAGTGTTCTCAAACAACAATATTTAACCAACAAAAAGAGACCGAGTCAATCTCAGTTTTAGTGATTCCCAGGAAAGTCATCAAATAAAAATGTGAACTTTAAAATTGATCAGGATTAATTTCACTGACACTGTATCATAACATATATGTCTTTGGAGACTCATTTGTTGGGCTGCAGATGCAAAGAAAGTATGGAAAGAGATAAATCAGAATACAATAAGGCAATTAGACTTTTGCCATTGATAGAATACTAAAAATGTCTGATTTATCAAAGCGTTAACAAACAGAAGTAAACACAAGACATATATTTTCCTGTAAAATACCTGGTTAGGAAAAATAAAATAATAACCAAGACCATGTTTATCAATAAATTTAATTCCTCAGTATTGTACCTTTCAATGGGGAATGCTACTTCATCTGCTAATTTCAAGAGTAGAGCAATATAAGATGATTTATCACACGAATACCAATACAGTAAAAATCCTATTCTCATCTCTATGAAATTGTCTTGCTCAGAAGAGAAAATTCTCCCTTATACACTACCATATGCATATTAAGGATAAAATATTAGAGATTTACATGCACACACATACACATGCACAGATACCAATCTAATTTCACAAACGTTATGTTGAATTCTGGTGTGATTATGAGAGATTCCTTTCAAACTCAATGATTTGGAGCTCTGCAGGATTTACTAGAGATCTAGATAGTGGTAATACTCCTAATAATGTTACTAAAGGCATGAAGCACATATTTCACAGTTGTTCTGTTCTAATAATACAATGAAAACAGTCAGATTGCAAGTTTTATTTCCTATTTCTAGCTACAGTGAGGTAGAATCTAAATGATCTGAGGTACTGCTGGCTCATGTATCATATTTAGGCTGCTTACTGTACTCGAACACCTGTAAAGATGGCAAAAGTGCAGTTCAGATAGTGTCGTCTCAAACATCTGAACAGAGTTAAGCCTTAATCTGGAAGAAGACGGGATGCTGAGTTACCTAATGAACTTTAGAAATATCTGACATCAAAGGGAATAATTCCACCTGCAAAATGGAGAGAAGGGAATAGCTCTCACACACGGTCCCTAGAAGAGAATTTTTCTGTCATTACTTATCAATCTATATGGTATTAAAACACCACGAGGGCATCTGAGCATCTGTAGAGAATTTCTAAAACTTCCAAAAAATATTTATCCCTCAGAAAAAATACAAAGCTTTACAAGAAGAAGCAAGACTAAAGAATATCAATTATTTTAGAGAGAAAAGTGAAGGGTAGGAACTCGGGGCAGAGGTAGTTAAAATATGAGGCAATATTCCTATAAATGTCTGAGCTATTGTTGGTCAAAAGTCTGAATATTTTTTATTTTTATAATTAAAAATAAGTAAGAAATCAGATAACAGAAATAATGTCTAATGGAGTTTTAACAGGTAAACTTGTGGTACAGTACCAACATGATACAGATGAGGTGTTATTCTCCATCAACTCCACAACATTAATTTTCCAACCAATGTTCAAAACTGGATATGCATTTTCTTTTATCACTTACTTGGACAGAAAACAAATTGCATACTTTATATCCTGATCTAACACATGCATAACTGACGATTTTCCTAAACAAATGTAAGAGTCAATTTCAAAAAGACAATCTGCAAATTATTAATTTAAGAACAGTGGATGAAGTGTATAGTGCTCTTGCACTGATCTGAGTATAACTGATCGGACTGTAACAGATAGATCCATTATCTACAAGTCACAAAGGGAAACTTGTCTCTGAAGTCAGAGAGGGTCCATAAGAGCAGAGAATGTGCCATAGTGTATCTTAGATAGGAGATTATAAGGACAGCAAAGCACAAGTGCTTAACTGTTTTCCTATGCTTGTATTTATTAATCATAATCCTCCAGGAAACCAGACCAGATGTCTTGAAACACCCTGGCCTTTTCACTTGCTGATAGCAAATCTGGAAAAAAACAGTAGAATTTATTGAGCATAGTATCAAGCTAACTCCAAAAAGCTACTTTAAAAACAAGTAGGATAATACAGACTTTAAAATAAAGTTATCGTACTTTCCCCTCTTCCCCCTGTTATCCATTCCTCGAACTACAACACATTGTCTCTTGTCAGGAACCAAGATGAAAAGGAAATTACACGGCTGTCTAAAGTTGTGTCTCTACTGCAAAAGAGTCTTTCACTGCAGCTTTGCATTGATGGTTTTCTTGATGTTACAATATAAGCAAAGAGAAAGCTTGGTAGTTTTCTCTTGGTATAATTCATACAGGTTAGCCTCAAAGGGTGGGAGAGAAACAACCAGAGCTAAATCCACTGGGATCATAGCAACATTTCAAAGTGCCTTGTAATTAACTTTTATTTTATTTGCAGAAAAAAATGTGCATTAAAAATCTAAGTTTTCACTGAAAACCAAAATTCTGAAGAAAATGGGGTAAAGGTTAAAGGAAGTAATGGAATAAGGTCTACTTGAGGATGAATACAACCTAATGCAACAACTTTTTTTAGTAGCAGAGTTGTCTTTTATTTACGTTAGTGAGCTAACAATATCAAAACCTAATGATTAAGCACAGATACTGCTAATGATTCATTGTTATTTCTTCAGAGAAAGAGCAAAGGGATAAACCTGTTCTTTGTAGATCTGCTGGGTCAGGATGCAGTACTACTGCAATTTCTTGTTGCTATTCTTTGCACCTGGATTTATGTGATTCCTAAATACTAGTCTCAACTGCCTTGTGGTTACCAAGCTTCCTCCCCATTGCTTCTCACTAGCAACAAGACTGGCATGTTTCCTATCAGCTTCCACAATGCATTATTATCTCATCATATAACAATTATTACAGACAGAAAATCTGAGCACATATTCATATTCACTAGATTTTATACCAAACTAAGATAAACTGCACTAACCTAAACAGGATTACAATAGGAGCAGCAAGGAAATTCTAAAGCCCAGGTCATTGCTTCACAACTGAAATATTCTCAGAGGCATTAGTATCTGTGAGAGGCTCAGTTCTCACCATGTAACAAGAATTGGTTACCTAGTGATTGTTTATCCCTTTGAAGAAGTCACATTCCTCTTCAAGGAATTCTTTAAGTCATAAATATTGAATTATTACATTTACAAATATTTATTAAAGAAGAATTTACCAACTATAAGAGAAGACAGTGGTCAATACCCACCAGTCCTCCGTGGTGCTCAGCTGATGTCCACGAAGTGATATCCAGTGTACCTACAGCAGATTAAAATCAAGTGGGAAAAGTGGTCTCCAGCCTTACCTGTCACCTTGTCACCTGTGCTCTCATCTCACAAATAACCAACTCTATTGCTCAGAATTTTCAGTTGAACTTTTCAAGTGCTTCAACTTAAAAGACAAACCACTATGTGCTAAGGTATTTTAATACATAAGTCTACGAACTACAGCAGACCAGAAGCTGTTTTGCCACCATCTGGGCTGTCCCTGCAGCACAGCCAAAATCTCCAGAGAGATACTAGTGCAGGCACGTGGGAAAGGAGGGTCAAAATCCCAATACAAGATCTTTTAACTACCTTAGATAATGAATTAAGGCACCCTCACCCCAAAACAGTGAACTGTATCTGTTTATCAACAATTCCTTTTATAAGTCTTTTTTACACAACTTCTGTCAATCTTTGTTGAGTCCCTTAGATCTATTGTGTGATAAAGTTCTCTACCTGCAAGAGAGCTTTACACACAAACACTACAAACCCACATAGCTTCAGGCTTGCTTATCCTGAATGTCATCTGGGAAGAGATCAAGACAGGGGAGAGGATTTACCTCATCACACTCTAACAAGATTTGGAGAAAGGAAGAAGCCACAGCCACTATTCCGTTAACAGGGCATGTGGCAGCCACTTTGCAATACTAATCACTTTTTCAAAGCAACAGGATTGCAAACCAACTCACAGCGGAAGCTCAAGAAAGTTCAGCATTCTCCACTGCGCATTAGAGCCCCTCTCCTCTGCACATTAGTTAATGCTAGAAAAATACAGCTGCCAGTTCTCACAAAACAGCTGAGATTTGGTAGTTCTTAATGGAATACAAGCTGCGTTAACGCAAGGCACGTTAAAACTGTCGGTTCAAATATGTGTTACTAAAACAGTCAGTAGTAAGCTTCACTTGTTCAATAGGCTGTTTACAGACTTACATACCTCAAGTCCAAGTTAATGTGAATAAAAACTGAAACTAAAGTATGAGTGATATCCTTTTGATGTGGCTTATGTGTGCACTTTCCTTTTATAGCAGATGGATATTTTTCTTGCAGGAGATTAAGCTATAAATTGGAGAATGTTTTCCTTGACGTTTGCTGTTCTGGTCCTGACAGAAATGAATGTGAAAAATGAGTGTGAATTTTTTTTTTTTAAATTAAATTACTTGTCTTTATGCTCCTTGAAGTTTGTGAATGCTGAGTAACACTGCGCTATGCCCTGCATTCTCTTCATAGATTCTATGCTGGTTAAATTAATTATAAGACAAGCCTTTGGAATTAAATGTATTTTAAGTTCAGAGGCATCTGTTTAGAGTCTTCTAATACCTCCATCCCCTTTGGAAATATACTTGTTAGTACGAGCGGTATAATTTTCATTTCCGCTGGCATGGTTATAGCAGGACTTCTTTAGTTTCAGGCACACTTCATTTGACCTATCAAGGGCATAAAATCTGAAGATGTTCTCTCACCATTTTTGTGTTTCTAGGTGAAAGAAGTTAAAAGATTCATTTAAATATACCCTATGAATTAAAAGAATGTTGCTCCTGCTGTTATTCTCTTCAAATACCAAGATGATTGTTATTTTTAAAGAAATAAAAAATACAAGAGAAAAAAATGCCTTGGAGATTGCAGAAAACTGTAAGAACAATGTATCTGTCTTCCCTGTAATTGGTGCAAAAATAAAGCATGTGAATAAAGTATTAAATATCAAATTCATTAAGTGGAATGGTAGAAATAATAAGTGGGAATAAATTTGAAATAAAACTGAGACTTCAGGAGGCTTGAATTCAAAGCAGGCGTAGATTTTGCTCTCTAAAATGATAGAACCTTGGTTTTAGTTTATCATTTTATTTTGAAAGTGCTGAGTTTCACATAAATACTCAAATGAAGGAAGAAGTGTCTCAAATATCTGCTTTTATGGAAAGGATTAAAGCCTAGCAGATCTATGACCTATAGATCCCTAACATTTCCAGGGATGCAGTTCACCAGGCATTGCCAACAAATGAAAACAGACATTAGACAGGGAAGGACAAGTCTACCACATCTACAGCAGCATTCCACCAACACACCATGTGTTCAGCAAGTGCTGAATTGTAACCCACCTTGGGTTTCAAACATATTTAAGCCACACTCCCATTCACTTGCTAAGAGAAAACAAGGCTGAATAGGTTGTCCTGAGACATTTTTGAGAACAAAATACACACAATTTTGTCCTTTCAGGGTGTGTTGCTCTACTGTGACAGAACTGTGGGAAAAGAAATATAAAAGAAGAGTAAGATGTTATCTGACATTATAGCTGCTGCTATCAGTGTTGCTGCTTCCAGTCTATGCTGGTGGTGGCCACAAGAACTATGTCACAGATAGAAGGAGCTTGGAATCATAGAATCATAGAACAACCAGGTTGGAAGGGACCCATCGGATCTTCCAGTCCTATCATTCCTATCAAACACTAAACCAAGTCCCTCAAGACCTCATCCACTCATGCCTTAAACACCTCCAGGGAAGCTGAATCAACCACCTCCCTGGGCAGCCTGTTCCAATGACCAATGACCCTTTCTGTGAAAAACCTCCTCCTAATCTCCAGCCTAAATCTCCCCTGGTGGAGCTTGAGGTCATTCCCTCTTGTCCTGTCCCCTGTCACTTGGGAGAAGAGCCCAGCTCCCTCCTCTCTACAACCTCCTTTCAGGTACTTGTAGAGAGTAATGAGGTCTCCTCTTAGCCTCCTCTTCTCCAGGCTAAACAACCCCAGCTCTCTCAGCCGCTCCTCACAGGGCCTGTTCTCCAGCCCCTTCACCAGCTTCGTCGCTCTTCTCTGGACTTGCTCCAGAGCCTAAACATCCTTCTTGTGGTGAGGGGCCCAGAACTGAACACAGGATTCAAGGAGCGACCTCACCAGTGCTGAGTACAGAGGGAGAATCACCTCCCTGGACCTGCTGGTCACACCATTTCTGATACAAGCCAGGATGCCATTGGCCTTCTTGGCCACTGCTGACTCATGTTCAGTCGGCTGTCGACCAACACCCCCAGGTCCCTCTCCTCCTGGCAGTTTTCCAGCCAGGCTTCTCCCAGTCTGTAGCTCTGCATAGGGTTGTTGTGCCCCAAGTGCAGGACCCGGCATTTGGCCGTGTTAAACCTCATGCCACTGGACACTGCCCAGCGGTCCAGCCTGTTTAGGTCCCTTTGCACAGCCTCCCTACCCTCCAGCAGACTGACACTTCCATTCAGTTTTGTGTCATCTGCAAACTTGCTAAGGGTACCCTCAATGCCTTCATCCAGGTCATTGATGAAGACATTGAACAGGGCTGGACCTAGCACTGAGCCCTGGGGAACCCCACTTGTCACTGGCCTCCAGTTGGACTTAACACCATTTACCACCACTCTCTGGGCCCGGTCATCCAGCCAGTTTTCTACCCAGGAGAGTGTGCGTCTGTCCAGGCCAGAGGCTGACAGTTTCCGCAGCAGAATGCTGTGAGAAACTGTGTCAAAGGCTTTACTGAAGTCCAGAAAGACCACATCCACAGTCTTTCCCTCATCCAGCAGCCGAGTAACTTGGTTTGGCAAGACCTGCCTTTTGTGAACCCATGTTGACTGGGTCTGATCACCCGGTTCTCTTGCAAGTGCTTCATGATAGCACTCAAGATCACCTTGAGGAAGAAAGAAACCCAATGAAGAAACACCTTATTATGAAAGGAACAAATTAATGTAGAGGAAGGAAAGTTTAAGTCCAAAAAGAAGGAACACTTCCCTACAGATTTACATTGTAAGGCAACTGTAGACATCAACTGGTGCAGAAAGCCAGCCATCTCAGGAGAGAAAACTCACACTTTGTACTTGATATCAAACTTATTAACTAAAACTGGGTCTCCAGACTAAATCTGAGCCCAGTTACTCTGGTGGCCTCCTTTGCCTTCACAGTATTGGTACTGAGTGACATGATCTGACTTGCTGGTGCCCAGTCATTGACACTATGCAAAATATGGGATATTCACTCCCAATATTTGAACTCCTGGAATCAAAGGAATTGGCTGTGCAGCCAGAATCAGGGAAGAGCCTCTTTACACAGAAGCTTGGCATAAATAAGAGGGCACCACCAGTGGGACTTTCTCTAAGAAGCACCTATAAATTAGGAAGAAAGCCCTGGACACAGAATCAGTCTTTCCATCATTGTACAGCAGTCAACTACAGGAAAAAAAGTACTGAAAATCTAAAGAGATTGGAATGAATTTGATTTCAGTACATGCACTGAAAAAATTTACTCTGTGGTGGGTCAACCTTGGATGACAGGTGTCCACCAAAGCCGCTGCTTTCCTCAACTGGACCGAGGAGAGAAGATACAACAAAGGGCTTGTGGGTCAGGATAAGGACAGGGATAGATCACTCACCAGTTGCCATTACAGGAAATTATTATTGGGAAATTAGTTTCATTTCTTGCCAATCAAATCAGAGTAGGATAATGAGAAATAAAGCAAAATCTTAAAAAAAATCTTCTGTCCACCCCTCCCTTCTTCTCAGACTTAATCCAATCCTGATTTCTCTACTTTGTCCTCTCTAGTAGCATAGCAGGGACCGTGAATGGGGGTTGCAGTCAGTTAATCACAAGTTGTTTCTGCCACTTCTTCCTCCATAAGAGGAGGACTCCTCACACTCTTCCCCTGCTTCAGCACGGTGGCCCTCCCATGGGAGACAGCTCTCCAAGAACTTCTCTAATGTTGGTCCTTCCCACAGGCTGCAGGTCCATATAGACTGCTCCAGCGTGGGTGCCTTCCACAGGGTGTAGTCCTTCAGGAACAGACTGCTCCAGTGTGGGAGTAGTGTGACCCTCATGGAGTCACAAGTCCTGCCAGCAAACCTGCTCCAGAGCGGGATCCTCTCTCCATGGATCCACAGGTCCTGCTAGGGACTCCATGAGATCACAACCTCCTTCAGGCATCCACCTGCTCTGGCATGGGGTTCTCCATGGGCAGACGGATATCTACTCCACCATTAATGTCCATGGGCTGTGGGGGACAGCCAGCCTCACCATGGTCTTCACAATGGGATGCAGGGGAATTTCGGCAACAGCACCTGGAGCTCCTCTCCCCCCCTCCATCTTCCCTGACCTGCAGAGTTGTTTCTCTCATGTGTTCTCACTCCTCTCTTCAGCTGCAATTCCTGCTGCGTAGCAACTTTTTCCTCTTTTTAAGCAGAGGTGTTACCTTCATGATGATGGGCTCGACGTTGGTCAGCGATGGGTCTGTCTTGGAGCCAGCTGGTATTGTCTCTACTGGACATGATGGAAACTTCTAGCATCTTCTCACAGAACCTAGCCCTGTAGTTCTCCCCCTGCCAAAGCCTTGCCACACAAACTCAATAAGTACTGCCATATACTCGCATCTGCAGACATTTGAAACCCCTCATTGCAATACAGTTACTCTGCTGTGTAAACTGGACACAGTTTAAAATGTCATCAGCTGAAGGTGAAATGCCAAAGTACAAAGGATTTAAAAGGTCCTGAGCCATCAAAGGCTGTGGTCAAACTAGACACATCTTAGATTAAACATGTCAGCTATCTAGGATACTTGTCATTGAAAGCATATCTCTCATGCAGACCCCGGGATGCTCAGAATGACAGGAGACTGCCTGCAGTGCTCTCCCTCATTTCCAAATTCTCCTTTGTTTGGTTGTTGCAAGCGTAACACTAACTTAGAACTAATTTCCTGACATTCATTTGGCTCTCCAAGCTGCACTCTTCCCTTAACTTCCTTTCCCCATCTAAATTAATGTTACATATTTACAGCCTTGCCTTCACTTTAATAAGGGGGGTTTTTTGTCTGGGAATTACATTGTGACGACAGCCAGAGCATAGTTAGGTGGTTCTGTATAGGGAGTACATTGCAAATCCATACATAAATCTCTTTCTATGGGTTGTATTAATATTCTGCATATATCCTATCAACCCATAGTCTTATGGTATTATTAATTCCTAAAACACTGCTCATCCAGGTTTTGCATTAGCTTTTTCCTCAAAAACTTAAGAGGTCTAGAGTAAACTAAACTGATGTGGAAAAGCTCTGTTCATTGGAATCTAGGGAAAAAATAAATTGCATTGACACATTTTATTGTGTTTCTGAACAAAGCAATAAGACTCCAACTTCAGCTGAGAATAACTGGAATTTTGGAACTCACTGAAAAAGTTTTCTCTTGGAAGATGAATTAAATTGATAATTTTTTCCTAGATGGAGTGCACTTCAGGCTCATTTTGCTTTGTAATTAAGAAGAAAGCCAGAAACATCATTTACACATTAAGAATTTAATAGATATATTTTTCTAGCTTTATGCATTAGCACAGGACAGCCTATTAATGAAATAAGTCTTCCTTCAGGGTCAATTTAGATGGGCTGTAATCTTCTGCAAATATATTGCAAATGAGGATCATTTAATGATCTTAAAACTAACTGCCAGAAAAGGATTGTTATAACTCTCCAGACAACAAAAAAGGGTTTTGGCACAGCTTCTAGTATCTTTGTAATTAGCAAATGTTTAATTTCAACCTACCACATCACAACATTGAAAATATTTTCTTCTGTGGAAGTGAGTTTCAGACTGTCTGACCTGTGATGTTCATTCTGAGTGAGGAAAACCCTATGTTTGTGTTTGTCAGTCAATAAAACAACAACTCAAACCCTCTTCTCAAATCTGAATGCTACAGTTTGACATCCAAATCCCACCTCTGTATGATCAGATCCTGACATGCAAGGAAACCCTAAATGAAAGGGTTTCATAACAGCAGTAGTAATGGATGAGGAGAGCAAGTATTTTTCTCAGGCTAGAATTAGTAACTTCAACTCTGGTAATGGAATTGCTGTATTTTTTCTAGATAATCACACAAAAGCACTTCTCCACCTCCCACTTTGTGTTCCTTATGTGTCAAAGTCTCCTATTTCCCCATTTGTTCCTGTACTATCTTAATGCAATTGCATTTTGTGTTCCAAACTATGGTAGACAGATTCTCGAGAATCTGGGAAAAATATGTGACTCTGAAAGTAGATATTCAGGGACCTTGTGTGCTTTGCAGCTCATGCAACAGTCCCTGACGTTTAACTGCTGTACAAGCCTTTGCTGATACTGTAGGATCACCCCTGATATTTCATCCCACAGCCCTTAATGATGTGATAGCAACCAGAGCACCTTGATAAAGGATTTGAACTCCAGAGTGAAGTGTTTATATTTCAAAATTGGACTTGTGGAGTTTGTATAATGAACCATCACAACTGCTATCGACTCATACCTTAGGAAATATGCCATGCAGTTCATTCACAAATACCGCTTGTAAGCACATTACTAGCTTCAACAGTGAACCCTGTTAACAACAAACACTGAGAATTGCTTTCTCCTTCTCTTGGTAGCAGGACACTGACAGCCTGACTCTAGCAACACCCGGCAGCTAAGCATAAATGATAAAATGCAAACCTTGCATCGTGACCAGATCATGTTTTTTGCATCTTTACAATTTACCCAATAGCCTTCTTTTTACTTAATCTTTCTCCCAGGCACAGAAACACACCTTCAGCCAACAGAGTAGCTGGAGTATTTCAGTATCCCAGGCAAGGATGAATTCATAAGCCTTTCTCAGACTGACTTACAGTCTTTCTGGCAGTTTTTCTAAGGTGTCTTAAGTAAATGGCCAGTTTGCTAGCTCCATTTTGAAAATTTGGTCTCTGTAGAACATTTCTGATTTCTTGTACCAGTAAAAACCTTGGAAGAAATTTTATATTCGTACCAGAAATGCATTCTTGCTTCTAAAATAGATTTCCAATTTCTCTTCAGGCTTATGGGTAAAAATAAACAATTTTAATATTTTCTTTGCCTTCCTTCTCTCCTTTCTTTCCAAGTCACTTTTAGGCATTATTTTTAGTTGAGTCACGTTTAGTCATTTTGTCTTTCATACACTAAGATAAGCATTTTTTGTAAATGAGAGTGGAGTAATGGCTGTTTTGTGCTTGGTTGGGAATTCTACTAATTATTTCAGTGGAGACCTATTCAGGTCAACACTTGAATTGATGGAAATTTTAACTTGAGCTTACATAAATCTATCTAGGTGCTTCTAATGGAAATATCCAGAGTTCAGAAATCTGCTAATCCAATACTGAATAAATGGAAGTTAAAGAGTTTGTGCCACCAGCAAGAGGCTCAGGGTCTTTGTTTTGCTGCAAGAATAACTTTTGACTGGCTTAAAGATTTGTTTTAAAGAGAATAATGCAGTAAACCATGTTTCCCAAATTTCCCAAGAAAGTGTTTGTGGGAACATCTTATAAGCAATAACTTCTCTAAGATCATTTAATCTTTGTTATGTGTATACTGTTAAAAGTGCAAGATTACACACAAATGGAATGGCAATCATTCCAGTGAAAACTATTTGCCAGCATGACCGCTTTAATTCACTGGTCAAGCTCTAAGGAATAGTAGAGCTTTAAAAACAGGCTCTAGACATAGCCTGTATTGTTGTGATCAATTGAACTCCGTAAGGAAAAAAACCTCTGAGGCTAACTGGAGGCATTCTGTGCTTCCCTCTGTTTTATTGCACAACCTTAGACACAAAGTGTAAAAAAGGTCAAGACATCATGTAGGTTTTTGCATTAAGCAGCAGAACACTAATTAGTTTTACTGACAATGAGGTTTTGTGCTTGTGTTCTAATATTTTGATGTTTAGTTTTGCTTGAAAACGAAGTCTAACATGACACAAAGCCTCTTCTATTCTCTGTTGTCTTTTCCTCAACATTATTTTAAAACTCATCATGTGTTCTCCAGCTTGAGTGCTAAGTGTCTGCTGCTTGAGTTTTAATTTAATGCTCCTACTTCAAAGAGAACAAAAAAGCAAAATCTAATAGGCGATCATCTTCATCTCTGAAGTGGTATTTGTAGAAAACAACAGGTAATAATTGTTTCCCCCAGCCCCGTCTCTGAAATTTGTCCTTCTGATAGCTGGTTGCAGCACACTCTCTGGGTATTCGATTGACTGCACTTAAGACACATTTTTTGCCCTATTTTCCCAAGGATATGTGCTCTAGTTATAATGATGAGAGGTTCTGCCTAAACAACAGGAAAACTTGCTGTAGGCATTTGCAACAAAATGATTTTTTATGAGATTTTTTTTGGCTCCAGATAATGCTACTAATGCATTAATTCAAGACTCTAGTTTCCTGCCTATATGTATGCATATGTTGGAAACAAACACCAACCTTGGTGAGCTCTAAATGTCCCCATCCACAAAACAGTCACACATCTGATTAAGATACAGTCAGTTGACTGCTTTTTTTAAAAAAGTTAAAAATAGGTGTAAATGTCTGCAAGATTAAGGTTTGTCGTCATCGTGGTTCCCCCACTGATGTGGATGCACAGTGCCTACCCCAGTGAAATGCTTACTCCATCAGTCACTAGTGGGATAGAAGTATTATGTTGTAATAATAACAACAACAACAACAATAATAATAATAATAATAACAACAACAATAATAATAATAACAATGTGTTACCATTAAATGGTATCTCACTCATTAAAATAAATCCATCCTACACTTTCTCGGAAGAGACAAGCTGCCTCTGACTATCCCATGAATCAAAGTGCTTCAAGACAACTTTTGCCCAAATACCAATCCAGTTTATTTAGCCAGACACAATACTGTGTCCATGTGGTTGCAAGGCTCTTGATTGCCTTGGAGAGCAGGCAGACTGAATGCTTGCCTGCCTAGAATGTACTGTGGAGAAATAACCTCCATTTTTTGACACAGAAGTGCTATTTCATTTAAAACAATGATACTGTTAAAAGTACAACAGTTAGGAATGAGAGCATTGCAGAGCCATACTCAAAAGCTCAATTCAGCAGACACATGACAGGCTCAGAGGCAGCTGTAATGGCAGCAGTTCAAAGGTCTAAAGAGCTCAAAGAACGAAGCCAAAAGCTACTGCAGAGAAGAATTTGTCATAACTTAGTATCCTGAAGCACCCAAGTAAATAAAGCTAATAAAACAAAAATGTGCTCTTTTTTCACCTTCTAGGAGAAATGGGAAGGGGGAAGAAAATAGATTAAGTCATACATAATAAAACAAGAGGGTCAATATAAACATTTTGTGTTACTTTAATTACAAACCCACTACAGTAGAGCACTTACGCTGATGCTCCCCACTACTGCTCTCCTTTTCCTGCACCACTGTCAACAGTAATGATCTGGGTGCCAAAAGCTGTCAGTCAGAGACTCCGCTTTGAAGAGAAGTACTGCCCTATAGTGAGCAAGAACAACAGGAACGAGACTGGCTTTTTCTTTGGCAGTTCGGAAGAAAACAGACTAAGCAGTAAAGCTGTAATCAAATCCAGCTTTCCCCAAACATGGTAGCTTTTAATTTCCAAGTTCTGGTTTCAGGGAGTTCCAACATGCAGTTTTCAACAAAAGATCTGGGACAAAATTCCCATGCCCTGGCCCAATGGGAAATTTACATCCTCAGATGGGGCCAGGTTGCCACCAATGCACAAGACACTCAGAGTATCTGTCGCCTGTACTAACAGGGTGACTGAGTCCTCTCATCTTCTTATCAGGTCGAACCAATCTGGTACATCTCAGGGTTCTGGGATGACAACATTGCTCTGCATGGGAACATAAGGAGGGACACTGGGGTGGAACAGCACATGTCCCAAGCATTGCTCATCTGTCTTTCCAGAAAGACTATGCGAATGTTACTGCAATGTGAGACAGAACATTAACTAGCAGCACAGTAGAGGAATTTGGGGATAATAGAAAGCAAAAATTCCTCTGACTTCCTCTGAGACTCCAGGCTTGAGCTTAGGTGGAACATGGAGTGTATGATCCAGCCTGCACTGGGCAGATGTGAGCCCACTGGAGTGTAATACAAATTAAATGGTTCAAGCTAAAAATTCTCAGTTGAACAGAAGAACAGGTCTTTCCACAGTTTTACAAGTATCCATAAGAAATGGGTAGTATGAAGGTCTTTCAGCTTCTGAGACAGCGTTTTGGGACAGTACGTACACAAGAACAAAAGTACAGGCTCTGTGTTGGAAGGCTTGTAACACAATAGTGGTTTCTATGCTTAGTCTTAGTTCTGTCTCATTTACAACTGAGTCCTAATCAAGCCCACAACATTTAACAGCCACATATCTTTATTTCTATTGAGCAGCCCCCTCCTATGTGAGTAGTTTTGAAATTTTCAAAGGAAACATTCAGAAAGCAGCCCATTACGTGACACGAGAACGTGAGTCAGAATTGTGCCTGACAGCCTGGTTGAAAATGTCATCTAATCTCTCCATTCCTAGAAGGAGAAAGAATGTTTAACTCCTTGCTCTTTTTGTTTATCTGCATATTCATCTTGGCTAATCTTGCATGGAAATCAGGAATGGGCTGTTGTTTGAGGGGGGTGTTGAAATTTCCTACTTGTTTTTATTCACTGTGTACGTTGGAAGCAATACAGCAAATCATTTTGGAAGGACATGGTTATTAGCACATCCTGATACACAGTGTGTCTTGTTACACAACTCAATATTTTTAATTACTTGCCTTGACTAGTGAGACAAAATTTAAAGTCAAGTTTCAAGTAATCCCTTTTATTGGACTAATGCAGCAATATTGACAGTCATGCTTTAGGGATGTACAAAACTCTCCTGCAGGTCAGGAAGGGGTTGACTCTAAAGAATGGATTCCTATACCCAGAAAGCTGGCTTGTCAATAGTGTACAGTTAGTCCAATAAAAGAGATTACTCAAACATTGGCTTTACACTCAGTCTATAAAGAAAATATCTCAGTTTCTTAGTCAACACATTTATGACTTAAAGTATGTTCATTTTGTGATGAATCACTCCAGACTTGAGGGCTGCACTAAGTAAACCGTAGTTGCATCCTGACTACCAATACCCCCAACCCAGATAAACAGTGGGTCCACAGCTTTCCTTGTTCTACATTCAAGTAGTTCTGTGTAGTTCAGGGAAGTTGCATTGACTCGTGACAGCTAAGACTGTCCACAGACTTACAACATTAGTGCTTACGTGCTGCTTTTTAGAACAAACGGGTTATAGCCCTATAATAAGACATTCAGACTACAAAAAAAAAAAAAAAAAAGCAGAGAAATTCACTGTCATGAAAGAGCTGTATGCACTTGCACCAAATCTGGATTGGTCTGGTTATGGTGTTTAGTGTTTTGGAAGGGCACCATACCCTCTGCCATCCTGTATGTTTATTTGCACTATGGTAGCAGTGGCAGCGTGCAAAGGACCTGAGGGGTTACAGTACCAGACCCCGAGATAAAATGTTTGTAGCCTGTGGCTCTGCAACCTGCTTTTAGTACTTGGGTCTCCATACTTACACACTGTCCTGGTGATTTAAAACAGCTCAGAAACCTGTTGGCACTAAGCAACCTTCAGAAGGTACCAAAGAAAAGAATAGTTATTTTCCAGGTTCCAAAAGTGTACCCATATTGCATTCCTGTAACTTGTTAGTTTAAAAATAGAAAGAAACAAGAATCTGTTTACCTCTCAATGCACGTTAGATTAAAGTCAAACCACCCAAAATATGGCAGTGGCTGGAAGTCACACTAGCAAAGATCAAACTGGAAGGCAAGAAGCCATCACCCACTTAGAGTACAAAAGTGCATTTCATTTCTTGCACTCCTAAAGTGAAAAATTCACAGTCAAAATTAATTTGGTAATGGAGTTACAAGCTCCTGAAAATACAGCTTTTATAAGGTAATATAAACCCTAACACAATTTTAATTATAGTGACACAATCTCTGTGCTATAAATAATGACATCTTTGACCAATATGATGCATAGTAACATGAAAAGTGATGTAACATAAGCAATGTCACTGCTAAAAGTTAAAGGGGAAGACATTTTTCTCAGGCAGAATATCCACTATCAATTCAGACAGCATATATCTGCTCTAGATTTATGGTAGTGAATAATAGCGTCATGAATGCTAAAGTGTCTATGGCTCTCAAATAGTTTGGCAAATCTGTACATCAGAATCAGTTTGAAAGGAAGTACAACCTTTCCTCTGCAATGACTGCAACTAGAATAAAATACAAGAGTTAGAATAATATACCACTATTCAATAACATACATCATCATAACTAGAATAACATACTTTTAACGTGATTTTAAGTAAGTGCCTTCATGTTTTGCGTTTTAAATAAACACAATGGCAAACAATGTTATATATGCACTGAAATATCTGGAAGAGGCAAGACATATGCATCAGTGAAAGCAAGAAAGCCTTTAATAATATGGAGATTATTTGTTACCTAGGGAAAATACTAAGGCTTTTCCCTTTAGAAATTCGGAGATATTTGGTACCATGTTAAAAACAAAAAAAAACACAGATGTAAGTGTTGTATCAACATTTCAGTTCTGATGCGCTTGCGAAATGCCAGGTTATAGCATTCAGGGATGTACCATTTATGCTAATTACATATTTCAGACAAAGCAAAATATCTACATTATTCCTGAGTCCCTGGACTCAATGGGAAGTAACCATGTGCTCAAGCACCTACTTAAGTTATGGCCTGAACCAAGAATTCTGAAAATTATTTTGACAGTGAATAATGAAACAAACTCCCGTTCAAGTTACCAGTATTTCAGCTGAAAACAGAGTAAGATCTCAAGGCTTGGGTCATCAGCCCAATACAGAAGTAATTTCCTTACTGCTTTTCATTCCTAGGGAAACCATCTCTGTGATGCTGAAAACTGAAAGATAAACACAGGATCCTAGTGAAATGCAGGCTGCCCTGGGACAGAAAAAGCCACCAATCGGTACTCAACGCACCAGACAGCTGCTGGAAAAGGAAACATTTTGTAATAGAAGTAATACTACACCTCATAAAATGGGCTGTGAAATACTGAGTAACTAGATGATAGAGAAATGAAGAGACTGACTTAACACTTGACACAGTCTCAGTCACCTCCTCCAGCCTCAGATAATCATGTTCAGAGCAGATAATATCCTGCAAGATCACTGAAGGAAGTGAAGGTTACAGTGGGTTTAAAAAGCCCTTTGCCAGTGCCCCTCAACTCTTTCTGTCTCCTTCATTCTTCTATGACTGTTTTCTGAGTGATAAAAATAACCGTATTAACTTTTACTGTCCCTATAACGTGTGCATGGTCTTGCTCTAGACAGTTCAGATTACCATGGAGAAGGCAAACCCTGAGTCAGTCCCTGGGGAGTTACAAACCCCAGTAGTAACGTGACTTACCCCTGAGGAGGAACTCATCCAGCCAGATTCCCTGTAGTTCTGCTGTTTCTGTATTTAAGTACTTCAGTGCCTTCCTAGCCAGGATATTGAGGGAAGCACTGAGGCATGCAAAGGCTGAGAAAATATTGCAAAAGCTAGTTTTGTTTCAGAGGGATATAGCCAGATAATGAAAGAATATGCCTAGAAGAGTTTACTTTTTAGTGGGTTTGGGCCTGACTCTTCATCAGTAGACATCGAGAATAATATCTTGAAGTAAAGAGAATTATACCAGTATAAAAACAATGCTCTTCTGAAGCACAACCACACACAGATTACTGTAAACATGTAGTGATTCAAACCATACACAATTTTGCTATTTTGTATTAACATTTTCAACATGATTAAACAAAGCCCAAAGAATACAATGGCCCTGGTAAGAAAAATGATTTCTTACACATACATTTTAAATGAAATGCAATGAGACTTTGTGATTCAGACCTTAGTAGGCACAAAATTTAGAATAACTCTGTTTATCTGTGCAAACTTTCCTTAGCCTGTTGCAACTCCAAATGTTTTAACTGTTACACATGGGTGTTTGGTAGAATATACTAAATAAAAAGTTTACAAAGACTTTATTTTTCTCCTGCCTACAAAGGACTCCAAATCTTTACTGTTCAGCACAGCTGCCTAGAATAGGCACACTAGAGCTTTTGTCCAGTGAGTCAAACTGAGTGGGAGTGAATACCATTAACCCTTAAAACAGAATTATCTTATTCTTTTGATTTTACTGGACACTGTAATATGTTTGTGGCCATATTTGGAACACATCCGGCTTGATCTAGAAGGACACGGGAATAATAGATATCATTCAGATCATAATTAGCCATGTACTTGCAATAGCGGGATGTAAAGCAAAAGGAAAAACACTGAAAATGTTGTTTTTTTGGACTGTGACAAAGAGCTTTTTAAATGAGTTTGGGCATTTTTAGTGTCTGACTCATGTCTGGAGATTTCTGCTATATTCCAGAATCCTTTAACTTTTGTGTTTTTTATTTCTGCCTTTGACAATGACATGGTAATAGCTCCAGGCTTCCTACTGCCTTCTTGTGAATATTGCTCTCCTTTGTTTTCTGTTAGAGAGAAAATGTCAGAGTTTTAGATAGCGGATTTTGTGATCTTAGCAAGAGTTAAGGAAATTTTAGTGTATCTTGTGATGACAGATTGGACCTTCTTCAGACACAGTTATATACATTTTATATTCTGTTTCTCTTTTTTCATGAAACTACATCGTAAACTTGTAGCAGGAACAAGGAAATATCACTTTAAGAGTCACTGATTTATCAAGCATTTATATAAGTAGAACATTTTTACTATTTTACCAAAGTTTCACACAAGGCAAATACTTGCTAGAACAAGAATGACAGAAAGGACTGAGTCTGGCCTTTGCCCTGCTGATGTTCATAGGAGCAATGACATTTTCTTCATCTGTTTGGGGACCAGGGTTGGGACCATCTAGCGTTTACTTTCATATGGAAGCCAGTGCTTACAAAAGAGCACTCCACAAACAGAGACTTTGTGGGTTTGGAATCTCTGGTCCTGAAAACAACCGAGATTTCTTTTTCTTACATAATCTTTATGCAATTACGTATGTGCATTTGTTCTTATGTAATCGTGGAGTCACATGCACCATCAAGTAATTTTAGTTAATCCAGTATAAACATTCAAGTAGTACAAATCTAAGCTTGGAATGTCAAGTGTCTGTGTCTTTGAAAGGCACACTGGGCATTTGAACATGCACCTTACATTCCACTTCAGAAATTATTTAGAATTCTGTGCATGGGAATATTCTTGGCTTTCCACAAACCTGGGCTCCTAACAGCCCGTATCTCTCTGAAAATAAATTGAAGCAGCTAAAATGTTTGCACTATTTCCATAAGAGAACCTGTGATTACTAGTATAGCTGATAGTATCACACCATCCAGAAACCCAGAAACATGGGATACAGAGCTTTCTGACAGAGCTGAGAACTCACTGTATTATTATGGTTTGCCACTGCACTGCCTCAAACAAAATATCTCCTTCCTTTTAGGCAGGGTGGCTGTGCAGCACACTGTCAGCATGCACATTGGCATGAGGGGCAGATCACATGCATGCCCATCCTCAGACCATACTCTCTGTCACAAACAGCACTGACATTTGATAAAAGAAAGCCCAGAAATACAATAATAAGGACAGTAATGAATTTACAGTGGCATTTGATGGCAAAGAATTTTGACAATTAGTGTATGTCCACTTTTGAAAGAAGGTCCGATTGCACATGGCAAGAAAAGGATGGTGGGTGTGAGAGAAAATGCAAAAACCTAAAGTCTTTACTTACTGACATAACTCAGAAGTAATTCCTTTGATGGCATTGAATTTACAGTGGTGTCAACCTGATAGTGGAAGATGTCTAAAGATGGCAGAGACAGATGAGCAGGAGGATGGCAACAGGATGTAGAATAAAGTGAGAACAGATGCATATAGGATGAATGTAAAAATAGAACAAAGCCCAGAGCCACAATTTTGCTGCAAGAGCAGCAAACTATTAATCTCAGTACTGGGGTGATGGAGCCTGCAGCACCTCGGCAGCCACAGACATGCACCTTTGTGAATTTCACATTTGATGACAGAAAAAACTGTACAAGCTCCTCCACATTTTGCTAAATGAAGGCTCTAAATGGTTATGTGATAGTAAGGAGGAATTCCCAGCATCACTGTACAAAACAAAGAGTCTTCCAGAGATGCTAAATTGGATCTGACCATCATCTTGTAGACTCCAAATGAAGCTGGCGGGAGTGATTAAGCAAAAGCAATGTGAAGAAAGCCTAAAACATTCAGAGCGATAAAAAATTGCTCAGAGTAATTCTTTACCTATTGCCATGTGTTTTTTCTTTCTTTCACCAAAATACTGGCTAGGAAAAAGTGATAAAATGTCATTGAAAACGTGCAGCCAGGTACTCCAGGAATCCAGGAATGCAAAAGCTAGCTTAAAAGTGAGGGACTGCAAGTGTTCAAGCTAAAGACTCCAAGAAGAAAAGGAAAAGAACAAGAAGAGGGACACTGTGTAGGAGGTAATACCACATGCCTTGACATCTTAACACCAAGGAATATTAGAAGGCTTCGTGCTGCCTACAGACCTGACGTTGAAACTGGAGGTGTCTGTACTTACAGTTTTCTTGGATACACTGGACTCCTCACAGTTCTTCAGATTCTATTACTGACTGAAAACATTCTAAGAAAAGCTAAGGCTTCATTTTCACTACACTGTTATATTAGGGTATGATATGGGTGTTACTCTTGTCCTGACTTTATCCAACACACAGAACAATTCAACCCAGGACAGGATTTGTGGTCCAACTAATGGGACAAGTCGGGATGAGATTGGAATGCAGGTGAATGCTTCTCTCCTGGCTAAGAATACCACAGAAGCCCCAAGAGTGCTACAATCTTCCATGCTTTGCCAAATTAACCTCTGATGGTACTTTTTGAAACTCTGTCTCTTTCCCAGCCAATCAGAGATAACTTCTTAAGGCATAATTACCATGTTTTGACATGGGAGCTTTGCCTTAGTATGCAACTGCCTGCACCTGTGTTTTCTATAGCTTCACTGTAGCTGGGTAAGCAAATAATATCTAGGGGTGAGACCTTTCTTCATAGCCTGTGGCTACGTGACCTGGCTACATGACCTGAGCCTCACCCTTCAGCTCCTTACTCATGGTTGTGCTGTGACACCAATAAGATTTATGCTTTTGGGGTCAACACTTCAAATCAGCATGTTCACATGACATCACGTGCAGGCTGTCTGATGAAAGAATGCATAGGACTAGTCACCATCAGCAGCAGGAGAGAATGTAACAAAGGTATGAGAAAAACTGAGGTCCTTACCATGTTCTGAGACCTTTAACAAGAGGTTTTCCACTAGTCCAAAATCCTGGATCTGTCTGAATCACAGGGCACTCAAGGAGCTGGGAGACAAGGGAAGATGCAGAGCTGATATAAGCTTGCATTAGTGGTCATGGCCACTCTTCCCATTGTTAAAGCTTCAAAGAGGTAAGAAGACTAGACCCAGGAGAAGTATAGTGAAAAACAAGCAATAACTAAGACTTGCTGCCTAAGAAGAGAGAAGACAACTTCTAATGTCTGAAGACATATCATAGAAGAGACCTGCTATTGCTTGCACTGGCCCATGCTGTGCAGCATAGAAGATGAGCATTTAGAAATGCTAGAGTCAAAATTCATGGCGTTCATCCTTCCTCCCTTAGCTTGTAAAGAACTAGTTTTAGGTAATGATATTCTCACACTTTCTTTTACTTTTACTTTCCTTTCTCATGGTTTTGTTAACAAATTATAAAGGTGTATTGGGCAAACTTAGGAAAAAAAATGTGACATGGATTTTGTCACTAGGTCAGAGGACAATAATTTATTTTCAGTGTAGTTTTATTGTATTACACACTGCCCCATTCTGACTCATATGTCAGGAGCATATAGTGTACAATTTCGAAAATTAAATGCAACAAAATATATAAGGGTAAAGTTATGTGTTTTAGTGTCATTTTGGAAGTTCATTCTGGGCCCAAATAGGTTTCCCAGAACAAAATGTGTGTGATATTCACTCTGTAACCTGTTAAGAATCAGTCAGTAGAAAAATGGGTTTCATATAACTGGTGAAATTAGGAGGAAGAAATGAAGCAGCTAAGAGAACTGAAGAGATAATGAAAACTCTTCCTATTGACCTTATTGAAGAATAAACAGAAAAGTAGGAGTTAAATTCTTTGCAGAGTACTGGAGAAATAAACAGAAGAAGAATAAGATTAAAACTAAACTGAAGCAAGTGGGAAATACAGTCAAGCTTCTGCAGTTACTGGCACAAGAGTGACAAAAGTGACTCATCTCCTACATGGCCAACTTTGACTCCTCAACCCAAATGAACAGGTTGACTTCTGTAAGCAGATCAGCTGACAATCAGCCTTCAGTGGGGATCTAGAATGAGGTTCAACTGTTGTTAAGATACTTTAATTGATTTGTCAGTGCACCCAGCTTAAGACAGCGAAGAAGCCGATGAAAAATAACGAATTAACTCAAATGACATTGTGGACTTCAATGAGAAGTATCCCTAAGAGAAAGCAATGGAAGAAAGAGAGGAGTTGCAATACTAAATCAGACCAATGGTCTATCTAGGACTAGATATAAAATTCCTTTAATGGACAGTTATCCAATGAGATACCCATTGGGGAAATTCTGAGTATCAGGTAATTTTATTCTGAAGTAAAAGGACTTGCATATTTCTTTCTTACCTCATGTATCTGCAGATGTACTTATTCTTCATAACCTGGCCTAATCTTTTTATTTTTTCTTCTCTCCTTTTCTGCCTCGCAGGGAACTTCATAGCTAAATATATTGTATATACAAAAAGCTTTTTGGTTTTAGCAATGTTACGTGCATTCAACAGTTCCCCTGTTTAGATACTATGACAAGAGTCTAACCATTTTCTCCTAGTGTATACATCTCACACAACAAATAACATCTGCCTTCATGTTGAACTAAGCACAGAAACCACATTTTGGCTCCTACAGTACAGAAACTTTTCAAGCATCCAACAATATTTATTGCTTTTTTGGAAATCTTTGGTATTTCTGCTACATCTTTTTCAAAACCCGACGACTAGAACTGCCTAGAGGATCAAAGACATGAACAGTACCTAGCGTTGGTATAAGGTTGCAGATGATTCTTGGTTCATTTCTAATATTTTTACCAACCTTAGGCAATAAGAAAACATTTTTACTACCACACACCCATACTATAACTCAGGTCTCCTTCATGAGCATTTTTCTCCATTATACAGGAGGAAGCTGTCAGATTCATTCTCAAGAATGGTCCCTGACCCATTTTGCACTGGAAAAGGAGACTGGTATCAAAATGAAAATGTAAAATCCCATCAAGCTTCACAGCTTCAGTCTTCTAAGCAAGGTACTACTTACTTGTCTTGATAAAAGATTCCAGTCTCCCTGTGCAATAAACAAGAGTGTTTCTATAAAATGGTTGGAGATCTTGTGAGAAGAACTGAACACAGTCATGGCAGAAGTTACCTTATCTGTGAAGATGTGCTCTAAGTTGCTTTAGAAACCACATGTAGAATAAGATTTGACTAAGGAACCTGGCAGTTTGAATCCTGTATTATGCTATTTGAATTGAGAAGCTATTCCTTCCTTCCAGAAGTGCTATTATTAAGGAGAGAGATCCAGGATGTTTCATTCATATAATTCCTTTGACCTAATTTGTTCCTAATTCCAGGACTAAATTCAGAGTATTCAAGATCAACTTGAAGACTGCAAAGAAAAGTAAGAAAACACTTAACAGATCCTGTGACTAGCTTAAATAGAGTTTAAAGGATGGAAGCGACAGATTTCTTCATCAATGGAAGCTTTCATTTTACCTAATGGGAAGACTCCTTTGCAATCCTTTCACCAATAAGGAAATGAGATGTCTTTTTTACTAAATGATCTGAAATTGTCTATTCATAGACAATAAGACACTCAAATGTACAGTCTATAAAGGAGTAGAAGATTAAATAAGTAAATTTATTTAAGGAAGTGCCACACAAATAATATCTATAGCAAAGGGAAAGAAGCAACAGGATGCTGATTTCCATATAAGGTCTCCAAAATTAATTAATGGCAAAAAGATTCTGTAAGACACAGTAAGGGTTCTCTCATCTACATACACACACACACACACACACACACACACACACACATTTTAAGGTCAAAGGGGACTGTTCTCTGGCATAACAATGGCCACAGGACCTCCACACTGACTTCTCTAATAAGCATACCTTACTGTGTGAGCTGTAATCCATCTTTAAGGGGAATATTCACTCTTAATTCATGAGTCATTATTACAGTTTGATGAGCTCAAGCTTAGCAGTAATGACAACAAAGTCTATCAGAAGAACAGAATCTCTGTGTGATGGGCATGCCACAAAAAGCATGTTGGAAGAAAAGCTAATGTTAGGAAATTAAACCCTATCTTTTATTGTAAAATTGAATCTCTTTTTTTCAAACCTTGATTTTAGCAAACTAAGTACTGTGTGGCCATGTATCACTGACTGACTCACATTAAGAAAACATTAAGCAGATGCACTGAAATAATTCCCAATCTGTAACAGAAAAGTCAGTATTAGGATTTGCATCTAACTTCCGTGTCCCAAGGGCAGTACAGAAGTCCAGGTACTTTAGACCAATAAAGTTGAATGTATTGCAAATAACTCTGAGTCCTTACAGACAGCATGTTACATGGCGAGTTCTTATTACTTCATATCTGCAAGATACACATACACTGACATCATGTGACAAGAGAAAACAAGAAATTACTGCAGATAGAATTTACAGGTATCATTCCAGCTAAAGGTCATAAGTAAAATCAATCTTACATGGGAAGCAGATTTCCCATTACTGAAATATCCCTGGTATCTCATGTCTGCAAGATTGCTCCCTACATCTCTAGTAATAAGGTTAACTCTGGCCAGTATGACTTATCATACTAAGAGTTATATAAGAATTATGTTCAGAGAGCAAAAGGTGCTGGAATATGCAGAAGATGCTACCTGCAGCAAAGAATATTAATTGTGTTAGGGTTGGTGGAAATGTGAGCAGATGAAAAGAAAGGAACTTTGAATGGCAGTGTCTCATCTAACAAAGTCAGAGTTTGCAACATGTGAAAAACAACTGTGATTACAAGACAATATCCTAGTGTAAACTAGCAAGGGATATCTGCTGGCGATGGCAGGGAAAATAAGTATATACATTATTTTTAAATGTAAAAAACTTAGAGCCAAGATGGAAAGGTGGTGTAGAATAAAACTGAATTTCATAGGCATAAGAAATTCGTTCCCAGAGAGGAAAAAGTATTCTGAACATAAAGGAGAAAAGGCACAAATACATCATTTGTTTGCATTGCTTTGGTCTGTCTATAATTAAGAAAAAGCATTCTTGCAATGATACGAAGACATGAAAATATGAATCCTATGTTATATGATAGTAAACAAGGAATGCAGGGCGGGCGGGTGGGGAGGGGAAGAGAGATCTAAAAGTAGATACTGTGTGCAACCACCAGGTGGTTGAGAAGTGTATGACATATGAGGAGCTTAGAAGATCAGTTGGCAGAGGGGATGATTGAGTGGGTGCCAGCAGGGAAGAGGCCACATGAAAGACCAAATCCAAGAAATTGGGTCTATGTATCCAGAGCTCTAGGTGACAGCGTTAAAGCAATGAGATAAATGAATCAGTTCTTGAGGCAGCAATGATGATGGATAAGGTGGGATAGAATCAGCTGCCAAAGGAGTGTGAATAAGTTCTAGAAATACTAGGAAATGCATCATTTAGGGTAGGGGGGAAGAAAGGGTATGAGAAGGAACTGTTGGTTGACTTGGAAGGTACGATGGAACACAAGCAACAGGATTTTATTTGCTGTCTCAACAGTCATTTCACTTTATAGAGTTTGTTAATTACTTTGTATGATGTCAGTAAATGATAGTGCTAGTAGAAATAGTAAGGGGTCTATCCCAGATGAGGTACATTGTTTCTTTGACTCTCATGGCTAGGTACTCCTGTGCAGTTCTTTCCAGGGTGCTGAGCTACATAATGGGCCTAAAGCCATTCTGAGCTACTTCAGAGGCTTGAGTG
Organism: Coccyzus lansbergi; assembly: GCA_033558105.1. Taxonomy (NCBI): domain Eukaryota; kingdom Metazoa; phylum Chordata; class Aves; order Cuculiformes; family Coccyzidae; genus Coccyzus; species Coccyzus lansbergi. The sequence continues at coordinate 683,020 of JAUMJK010000781.1, read as the reverse complement.
GGGCTGACTGCCACTGAAATCCAGAGGAATTTAACTGTGAAAATGGCACATAAGCCAGTGCCTCAACGCTTGACTTACTGAATCTGTGGAGAACAAGGAACAATTTCTCTCTCTCAAGATGATGTTTCAAACGAGATTAGAAGAAAACTGCCGGTTCTTTACCTTCACAGCACCTTACCAAAGGTCTGGTTTATTCTAGAAATATTTTAATCTTTGTCTGTGAGCTCAGAGCAGTTAGGAGATGTAAAGAGAAGGGTCCAACACATTCTGTAGAGCAGTTCTATCAAAGGTGCAGTCGTGAATTTAAAAACACCCTTTCTCACTAATTTCTTGAGCATGGTTTGAAAGTAAACATGCAAATCCATTTCAGATTTGCAGTGCCCAGATTACTTATGCACTGAACTTGTTTTATAAATCAAAGGGCAATTGTTCAGGAGCTCTGCTGAGCGAGGACAAAATCCCTGATTTTTTTTCATAATAATGTCAGTCTTCTAGTCTGAATAAGGACTCCAGTTGTTTT